>CAUYRH010175112.1:0-29390 GCA_963574655.1 Perodicticus potto | reverse complement strand
TTCTTTTTCTATATTTTGGAAGAGGTTTAGTAATATAGGTACTAGTTCTTCTTTAAAGATTTGGTAGAATTCTGATGTGAAGCCATCTGGTCCTGGGCTTTTCTTTTTAGGGAGATTTTTTATAGTTGATGCTATTTCAGAACTTGATATAGGCCTGTTCAACGTTTCCACTATATTCTGGCTGAGTCTTGGTAGGTGGTGTGCTTCCAAGTATTGGTCAATTTCCTTCAGATTTTCATATTTCTGAGAGTAAAGTTTCTTATAATATTCATTAAGGAGTTTTTGAATTTCTGAGGGGTCTGTTGTTATTTTGTCTTTACCATTTCTGATTGATGATTTTACTCTTTTTTTCCTGGCTAGGTTAGCCAAAGGTTTATCTATTTTATTGACCTTTTCAAAAAACCAACTTTTTGATTTATTGATTTGTTGCATAATTCTTTTGTTTTCAATTTCATTTAACTCTGCT
The DNA here is from genome assembly GCA_963574655.1 of Perodicticus potto. Lineage (NCBI taxonomy): Eukaryota > Metazoa > Chordata > Mammalia > Primates > Lorisidae > Perodicticus > Perodicticus potto. The sequence goes on along the minus strand of CAUYRH010175112.1, from coordinate 28,924 downwards.
CTAATTTTGGTTATTTCTTTTCTTCTGCTCGGTTTGGGGTTGAAATGTTCTTCCTTCTCCAGTTGCTTAAGATGTCCCATTCAGTTGTTAACTTCTTCTCTTTCCGTTTTCTTGAGGAAGGCTTGCAGTGCTATAAATTTCCCTCTTAGGACTGCCTTTGTAGTATCCCAGAGATTCTGATAATTTGTGTCTTCATTGTCATTTTGTTCCCAAAATTTGGTAATTTCCTTCTTAATCTCATCCATGACCCATCTATCCTTCAGCATAAGGTTATTTAATTTCCATGTATTTGTATGAGTATGCAGATTCCTGTTGTTATTGAGTTCAAGTTTTATTCCATGATGGTCGAAGAAGATGCAAGGAATAATTTCTATTCTTTTAAATTTGCAGATCAAGCAGCAGGGCATGGGATGGGGCACCCGGTGGCCTTTGCAAAGGGATCCTGTGCCTCCAGCAGTCTCTGGCTGGGAGGAGAGCTCCAGAGGGAGGGCACGAGTCATGCAGCCTCCTGAGTCCCTGGCCAGATGGGCAGGGCTGGTGCGGAGGCAGAGATGGTAGGGGAGGAGGCAGGTTGTGTGGCTCCTGAAGTTCTTGGCCCTGGCAGGCAGGCAGAGGCCAGACAGGTTCCTGGTGGAGTCCCTGGCCGGTGTGGGCAGCAAGCAGAGGTCCAGCGCAGGGGTCCCAGAGAGCCCCTGGCCCCGGCAGGGCAGCAGGCAAGCTAAGGCCTGGCAGAGTCCCTGGCTGCTGCAAGCAGAGGGCTGAAGTCCCAGAGAGCTCAGATCACAGCCACACAGGGGTCCCGGCGGAGTCCCTAGCCACAGCAGGTGGCAGGCCAAGGCCCAGCGGGGCACCAATGAGGGCTGTGCTGAGGTCCCTGTGGAGTGGAGTTCCTGGCCACTGTGGGTGGTGGGCCTGGGGCATGGATCAGAGCCAGGCGGGGGTCCCAGCAGGTGGCAGGCCGAAGCCGGGTGGAGCACAGGTTGGCACCGTGTGGGAGTCCTGGCAGAGTTCCTGGCCACTGCGGACAGCAGGCCAATGCCCAGTGGGGCATGGATGGGAGCCATGCGTAGGTCCCAGTGGAGTCTCTGGCCTGGGGGCTGGCAGGGAATTGGTGGGGCTCTGCAGTCTCTTACCTGGTGGTCTGCCTTTTCTGGCAGATAGGGAAAGTCGGTGCTGCTCAAGTCCTCCTCCCTCAGTTTCAGCAGAGGTCAGGCTTCTGGCGCGTCAGGTAAGGGGGTAAGAGTGTCCTGGAAGTTCAGAATGGTGCAAAACTTTAGTTCAGTTTTTCTGCCTGAAGCTTGGTTTCTGGACGTCGCAGTTGTCTCAGAGGTGACCTGTCGTTATCATTTCTCTCTCTCATCTGGGCTCCCAGTCTTCAGCTCAATTGGGCAGTTTCTGGAGGTTATCTTTCCTTTTGGACAGGAGCCTCTATTGGAAGCTGCTTCCAGTCGGCCATCTTGCCCCTCCCCCCAGGTCTTGATTTTTTTTCAATCCATTAAAATGATTTCTGCCTTTAGAGTGTTTTCATTTACATTTAGTGTAATTATTGATGTGGTTGAATTTAATTCTACCATTTTACTTTGTGTGTATGTGTGTCCAGAGGGGTCAGAATATGGCACCTCAAATATGACATTTCGGCCTATAATTATTTTGAGCTGAAGGCAACTGAGAGTCAACAGATGCAGAATGAATCCTTTTCAGAGATTTTCTTATCTGACTAAAAGCAGAAACTTCTGAAAAATAAAGACTGAGTTTTATGGCCTTGAAAAAGATGGAAAGACCACTTGTACCTGTATATGCAAACATTATCACAAACTTTCTTGAGTTCTACTTGCTCTCCTAAAAACGCTATCTTTCCTAAAGAAATCTTTTTTCCCCCACAGAAACTTTTCCTTCTCCTTCCCTTTTCCCTTCTAACTTAGGTATAAAGCCTTTAACTTTATGTAGTGAACCTGCTACTTCTTTTGCTGACTTTTATCTCCTGTTAATCTATCTATTGTTAATTTAATTCACAAGTCCTAGTTACCAAATTTAGGAGGACTGAGGAAAACCTTTTTTCTCCTATACAGCCCTTTTGAATTTTTATTCTTACATTTCTTACTTTCTATTTTTTGGGGAAAGGAGATTAACTAAAATTCTTCAGAATTTCTTTATAATTTTCACTGGACCTTTAGTTATATTTCCTTGAATTATTTTCTTAGTGGTTGCTCCAGTAAGTACAACAGAAAACCTCACATTTTCATGGTCTACATAGAGTTAATTTTGTACCATACCACCTAGAACGTAAGCAACTTATAATAGCATAGATTCATTTATCCTCTTTCTCCATGTTATTTATGTGTTATACATTTCACAATATAAGAGTATGATTTTTACTTCAAGCCATTATATGTAATTAAGGAAATTAATAGAAAACATAGCCTTTTATATTTATGCTTGTTTTCATTTTCATTCTTCTTCCTTTCTGAAAATGCAAGTTTCTTTCTGTTATCATTTTCCTTCAGATTAAGAACTTTTTTTCAACATTTGTTTTAGTACATATCTGCTAGTGACAACTTCTCTCAGTTTTCCTCTATTGGAAAATAAATGTCTTTATTTTGCCTTCACTCTTTAATGATATTTTGCAATATATAGAATTCTATGTTGTCAGTTTTATTTTCTTTTTCATTGTGAAGATAATTTTACTCTCTTGTGGCTTCTATTGCTTCTGATGAAAAATTAGTGGTAATTAAAACCATTACTCCCCTGTATGAGACATATTTTTTCCTCTATGTGCTACCATGATTTTCTGTTTTAATCTTTGGTTTTCAGAAGATTGACTAAAATGCACCTAAGTGTGGACTTATCTGTGTTTACTAAGCTTCTTGAACTCACAAATGGATGCCTCTCACCAAACAGAAAAAATAATGTGGGTATTACAGGTATCATATGTGTGATATTCTTTTTTTTTACCATATTCTTGCCCTCCATCCTTTCTGGGACTCTAATTATATGTCTATTAGACTTGTTATATTGTCTTATATGTTCTTGAGCCTTCTAAAATAGATTTCTTAGCAATCTTTCTTCTCTCTGGCCTCCCTATTTTTCCCTTTGTACTTTGCCCCTTTCCTTTCTTAGCCTCTGGTAACCGTCAGTCTACTCTCTAACATGAGGTCCACATTTTTAGCATAGGAGTTAGAACGTGCAACGCACGTCTTTCTGTGTTTGGTTGTTTCATTTAACATGACGGCCTCCACTTCCACTCATATTGCTACAAATGACAGAATTTCATTCTTTTTTACAGATTAATAATATTAGTTTCTATTTCTCTACTGAGATGTCTCATACTTTCACCTACTATGAGCATATCTTCTTTTACATTTTAAATACATTTATATAGTGACTTTAAAATGCTGGCTTGCTCCTTATAATATCCTGTTCATTTTGGGATTGGTTTCCACTGATGACTTTTCTACTACCTTTCTCTTAAATGAGAGGCTAACTTTCATGTTTCTTTGTTTAGCTCATAATTTTATATTGTATTCTGGACATTAAAAAATAATACGTCAAAGAGACTGAATTCTCTTACTTTCTGTAGAAGAATATCAGTATTTTGTTGTAGCAGACAGCTAGCTTGGCTAAACTCAAGCTCTCAATTCTGATAACAAATTTCTTTCCTTTAGCCGTATGTGCACAACTTGGAATCTTGTCTGTGCACACATAGTTCAAAAGGTCAGCCAGAAATTCAGGCAGAGTTTATATACAAATTTTGGAGCTTTCTCTGTGCTGTTCACTTCTTTCTGAAATTAGCCCCTCTCAGTTTACAGCTATAAGGTCTCTAAAACTCTGTCCTGTGGCTGTATAGCTAGACAGCTCCTGTCCAGGTTGTAGATGCCCCTGCTTGATGCAAACTTGAATCCATCTAAGATTAAAAGCTGCCAAAACCAGAACACTCACTTAATACCCTTCCTTTCTCTCAAGGGTCAGCCCCTTTTTAAGGATTTTCCTGCCTTTGTTTCTTCCCCAGGCTGTTCAGATAATAGTTTTCCATTTTTTTTTCTTCCGTATTTATATCTGTTATTCACCTGGGAGTTGGTAGAATAGGAGCTACTTGCCTTTTGCCAGAAGTAGAAGCCCTCAGGCAAATCATGTGGAAACTTCCTATGACCCCTCCCTAGAATCTTACTTCTTACCACTTCCACTTTTACCCAAGGCACCATCACCTCTCACTTGAATTACTGTGATAACCAGGTTCAATCAACTGCTTCTCTCTTATTTTTATTTCCATCACAGAAGCCAGAGATACGCATCTGAATCATGACTCAGCTCATCCTCTTGCCATGGTTCCCCATCTCCCTCAGAGTAAGAGCCACTCCTTCACCCTAGCCTCCCATGCCCACACCAGACAACCTGGCTTCCAGCAGTAGCTATGTCCTCCTGTCTTGCTACACCCCCCTCCATCCTGCTCAAGCCACACTGACCACAGCACCCCACACCCCCACCACACTGCCCACTTAAGACCATTGCACTTGCTCTCCCCTCCTCGTGAAATATTTGCTCCCAAGATATTTGCTTAACTCACTCCTACATTTCCTTCAAGTATTTGATTGATGTCACTTCCCCCATGAGGCCTTCTTTGCCCATCCATTTTAATCCTATACTCCTCGTTCCCTTTGCCTAGTTTGATTTTCCCTCATAGCACTTATTGTCATCTCTTCCATTTATTTGCTGATGTTTTCTCTCTGCCAGTAGACCATAAGTGTCAGGCGAGTGTACATCTCTGTCTGTGCTGTTCACTGAGGCATGCCACGTGTCAAAGACTGTGCTTGGCAAGTAGTGGCTTGTCTTGAATACACCATTAAAGTGCAGACACTGCACCTTAATTACCTGGGCTTGGTCTTCAGCATTGAGAGCAGGGCCTAGCATATAATGTTTAGTTTAAAAGTATTCTTGAGTTTTTAAGTGAATAAATGAATCAATGGATATTCCAATGATTATCCACAAATTCTACAGTTATTCTAATTGTTTTGTCTTTATGAATTACATCAAAACTTTCTTTCTAAATAACCTCAGTGCCTTCTCATTTAAACAATCATTCCCTTCCTGGACTTCCCATTCTCTGAAGGAGGTATATGCAGAAGTCATCAACTTCTGGCATCTGCCTCATTATAGTCATGGACTGTGGACCTCACACATTTTGCCATAAACCAATGTCCTTTGAGTTCCAATAATTCTCTGATGATTGCAATTGTGCTTTACTGGAGAGAAATTTCACACTCTTCAAAATGACTGAAACTCTGGAAGATTCTGCTTAAGTGACGTATTAACACCCATTATTCAATAAGCAGGGGCTCTTCTTATATGTGGTAAAAAAAAATCTGAGTTTGGAGTCAGACAGATTTGAGTTGGAATTCTGGCTTTTTCCAACCCAAGACAAAGTATATGATCTTGGAATGTTAACCAAGCATATTTCTCATCTGCAAAATGTGGCTAATACCCACCTCCCTAATGCACTTGTAAGAACTGTATAAAATAATGTCATAACATGCCTAACATATACCTGATTTCTAAGTGTTCCTCAATTTATATTTACTTTTTGTTATTCTTATTTGTTTCATTTCCGCTCTTTAAAATACAAGCTCTTTTTATCCTTAGTATTAAACAGCAAATTCAAATCCTTAATTAGATTAAGAAGAATCCTCCTCAGAGAGCTTTGAAAGAGTGGGAATTGCTCTCTTTGCTGTCTGGGGATTGCTAGGGACTTGGGCTCACGCTCCCTCCTTGAGGGGCCTGATTTTCAACAACCTCAGTGGTGCTGCAAGAAAAAAAAGTTCCTAAGTCATTTGTTTTGATCCAATAATTTGCTGAAAGTTCTAAAAGTTGACCATGTTTTCTCTAAAGAAACAAGAAAAGAAAGCATTTTTTTTATTTATTTATTTTTTATTGAATCATAGCTGTGTACATTAATGCAATTATGGGGTGCAATGTGCTATAGTACATTTTACAAGGGTACATGTTAAATCTACTAAGTGTAGAATGTAAATGTCTTAACACAGTAAGAAAATGAGGTGAAGGCTAGGTTAACCAGTTTGAAAGCATTATTTTTAGATGGCCACTATAGGAGAAAAACGGATCAAGTAGCAGATCAAGTTTTCTCTAAGAACTGGCTTTGCCCTCAGGAGAAGTGTTTCTAGGTAGCTAGACTTCACAAATATTTGCGTAATGAATGAATACAAAAATAAGTATATTAACTAATTAATATTCTTTTGGAGGCTGATGAGTGTCTCTTTTTCATCTTGCAACAGCCACTTAGCACAGAAGAGAGAGGCAGCCAGTGAGCTGTGCATGGTGTGACTGGTGCTCTAAACTGGGAGACCACGTCACTGTTTTGGTGCCTGTTGCTGTAACAATCATGAGTATGTCCACAGCAGCTGAGGACTGACATCAAGCTTTCCCTCCATTTTTCAGGTTGAGTTTTTCCCCTTTAATCTTTTTTTTTTTCTTTGAGACAGAGTCTCACTTTGTTACCATTGATGGAGTGTTATGACATCATAACTCACAGCAATCTCAAACTCTTGAGCTCAAGGGATTCTCTTGCCCCAGCCTCGCAAGTAACTGGGACTCTAGGTGCCTGCCCAGCTATTTTTAGAGACCAGATCTCTCTCTGGCTCAGGCTGGTCTTGAACCCTTGAGCTCAAGCAATCCACCCGCCTGGGCCTCCTAAGTGTTGGGATTACAGGCATGAACCACACACCCAGACTTTCCTCCTTAATCTTAAAAAGTCATTCTTCTCTTTACTTCTTATTATTCTGACATATATTGGCTCATACATTTTTACTAATAACAAATCTGTAGAAATTAATGAGATTGTATTAATACATATGACAGGAAGAATCTTGGATTCTTTTCCTTTATGAACATTGTGTGCTTCTCCTGCCCTGTTTTGTGCTGAGCCTGATACCTTCTGGATTAAGAATATCTCCTTTAGAAATTAAACCAAGTTGCCTGGAGATTCTCTCATTGAATTCTAGTTGGTGCATCTTTAAAAACAGTGAATTAAAACCTTATTCCTTAAGAATTGCTGTCTTCTTTCTAATTTTAATTTATGTGATTTTAGAGACTATTCTTTCTAGGACCAATATTAAAGCCATTCATGAAATCCAAAACACTATTTAGTATAACTTGAATTCCCTTATATTTTACCTCTTCTAAAGAATTTAAATGACTAGAGGCCGAAGAAAGACTCCTTAACTTTTATAGCTATTGTCAAGACATTTCTCAATACTGTCTCAAAGAGAAGGACAGTCATGAGACTGACATTTTTCTTCTTAGCCTACAGTGATAATTTCCAATCGTTATCACACATCTGGGTCATGGGCTTTTACTAGGAAGCAATAGGTTAATATGTGCAAAATAGTTGGAAATGTTAGCTTTTATTAGTATTTTTATCTTTATTAAGCAAAATGATGTTATTTTTGTTTTTAATTTTCTTTTCCATAGGGGAAAATAGTTCATGATCATTTCATTATTTCTGCCTCACGGCCCTCAGTTCCAATTCAGGCCCACACAACTTTCTCTGAACTTTGTATTTTTTTTTTATTAGGGGGCAATAGCTTCTTATTAATGTTTTAAACAAGCCAGGACAGAAGGAAGAAAATGATCTAAGTGGAAGAACAAAAGCAATATAAGAAGGGTCTAAATTTGTTAACCCTGCATTGTGAGCTCACGGAGAGCAGGGGCCACGTCAGCCACATGGTTTTACTCACAGCATCCAGGGCACTGCCTTGTGAATTATTAGTGCTCAAAAGTAATCAGAATAAAAAAGAGTGCAAGAATAAATGAGATAGTAAGGCAGTGAGGGGTTACCAAATGCTCTTAAAGCCTTGTAAAACGTTTCTTCACAGAAGAACTAAAAGTCGTGGTGAGCAGGCCTTGGTGATTATCCATAAATTGAATTTATTCAGGCTTTCTTATCTTCCAGAGCCATCCTATTGATCAGAAATGGTTACATTCTCATCTCAGACTCATCAGAAGGAAGTGGTAGAGTAAGGGAGGCCCGACTGGAGAGAATCAGAGGGACTTCTCTGGCAAGTTGTGCCACACACTTTGACTGGAGTCTTAAAGGTAGCCTTGTATGTTTTAATTTTAAACTTCCAAACTTTTGAAATAAAACTATCATTTTATTGAAAAATAAAGGTAAGACTAACCTAGTACACTTCACATGGAGTAAGTTTTTCACATGCACATAATCTTCCATGCAATGCTTTCGTTCCAGACTTGCAGAGCGCAGGGGAGAGAGACCCTCGGAAGTGCTTGGCCTGGGGGTGCACTCACGGCAGGCTGAAGCGGCCTCCCCAGAGGGCTGCTCCTTTCCACGGTGGCACATAATGGAAAATAAAACTTTCATTTTAGATGAAATTTGGGAGCATAATAGGTATTTGGTTGATTCTAGAATAAAAATGCAGGTTTTGCACAAGTGAGATTAAACCTCAGAATTCCCAGGTCTTTTGACCGTCCCTCTCCATCTAGGTCCCCAGAACCACTCTCCCGCGGACCCGCAGCTCCCTGGACACGGACACTGCTCTCTGAGCACTGTTCAGGAGCAGGATTTATCAAATTTTCTTTGACCAGAACCCGCTTAGCTAAGAAAAAGAAAGGAGGAAAACATGGCCCACTTCCACACCTTCCTCCTACCATTAACTAGTTTTGTGATGGGAAAACTTGAAGGGGAGCCCGGGGGCAGCAGAAGAGCGGCAATTGCAGCTACAGCTACGTGGGAAAACCCGTTGTGAAAAGTGTGACTTAGGCCTACTAACACTACAAATGAGCCCAACAGCACAAAACGGGAAACATCGAAAGTTACAAGGAGCTTGGGACAACTCTAAGATTAATAACTGTAGCAAGAGCAGAGCATTTCTTGGGAAATTCCAATGACCTGAATGAGCATTACAAGTTCTTGTCAGGCATTGTTTTTTGACGGGGGGTGGGGTGGGGGGGCTTGGTAATAGAATAGGAAAGCATTAGCCTATTATATTGTAGAAGCAGAATCAATGAATTATTAATTTATGAATATTCCTTACCCTTAATAACACAGATTACTAACGGCTAGATAAGGTTTGTTTGAACATTAAAAAAAAAAAAACACGTGTAGAATTCTCTCCCTTTTTTTCTTTTTTTGACTTCTTAAAAATTGAGAAATAGATTCTGAACTGCCCTTGGGCCCCAGACTGCGCCGAGAGCTGAAAATCTCAGCTTCAGGGCAGCGGCTCAGTAACTGATAATGTGCGTTGTGGCGCCACCTGCTGGCTCCACGCGATATGACGCGCCCGAGGCTTGGAGTCAGAGCCGGTGACAGACACCGAGCCACCACAAGAGCGAGCGACCTTGGGGAGCAAATGCAGCTCTGCCCCCCGCAGGGGCGTGTGGGGGCGTGAGTGAAACGGGCGGGACGAGAGTCTGGGTCTCAGGAGCAGGGAGTGCGGGGCTGAAGGGTCAGAGCTCGTCGGGTGAAGAGAGGAATCGGGATGAAGGGGCGCGCGGGGCAGGGGCCGGTCGGGACGGAGCCTGGGCCTGGTGGCTGCAGACAGCGGCGGGAGGCGGGAAGCTGAGAAGTGACAGCTGAGCCTAGGACCAGCTGGTTGTGGATTTAGCCCTTTCGCTCTCCCTAAGACCTTTGGGAAGCAAGGACTTTATCAGCCTCAGTTTACAGACGAGGAAACCGAGGCTCTGGGAAGTGAAGGGACTTCTCAAGATGGCCCCGCTTGGGAGAGGTGGAGGCAGGAATCGAACCCAGGGAGTCTCGGCTCTGGATTCCACACTATTCCCTTCTACCCCGTGCTCCTCAGGCCTTGGATCACCACGGTTTTGCGGGTCGTGTTGTTGTCACAACTAAAGGCAGCTGGTGAAGTTTTCTGAGGAAGATGTGCTGTGTTAGACTTGTAATTTGAAGAAACTATCCTGCCTGTGTGTAGGAGGAAGCCAGTGACCCCCCAGCGAGGACGCTGGGAGGCTGGTTTGAAGGACCAGCTACCACCAACTCCTCCTGGTGTGAAGGAGTTGGTGGTAACGGGACGGGGACATATGCTCAGAAGTGACCAGTGAACAGAACCTGGTCATGGATTGACTATTTGGATGAGCTGGTAAAAGAAGAGAAAGATTGGAGGGTAGCTTTTCAATTTCTGAATGTAAAAGTGGATAGTCCTTCACAGAAAAGTTAAAAAACCAAGACTCTATCTGAAATTGCTTCATTGTAATTCCCCAAATTTGAGAACTTTTAGAAACCGAAAACAAAATAGTAGTACTTTCTTCTTGGGATATGAGAAAATGTGAATGAAAACACTAAATTGTAATGAAAGTTGAGAATACCCATCCAATGTCCTGAAAACCAATCTTCTCCTCTATCTGCTAGAGTTACTTACCACTCTCTCATCCTTCTCTTCCTACCAGAATTCTTCACTTTTTACATGCTATACTTGGCAATAGAGCAGAAAAAATTATTCAAGGGAAGTACATAAAGTAGGGCCAACCCAACACTACCAGAGTCTCCTGAAGGACACTGCGTTGACTTTCTTATTGGAGAACTTAAAAGAATGAAAGCCTTCAGTCGAGCCAGAGAGCCAGTGGGTAGTGGGGAAAGAGGTCGGTATATACGGTGTTGAATATAATTCCGTCCAACAAGAAGGTAATAAATAAAAGAATGATACCTATGTACAGTGGAATTCTACAAAGCAATTGAAGATGAAATGTATCTGCATTGTTGTTTTAGGAAAATAGGTAATGGACAGGACTGATCACTAATTGAAGATAGTAGGTGATAGTGAGTACGATTATAATTCCATGTAAAATATAAATATATATGCATGAAGAAGACAAGGAGACATGTTTCAAGATGTTATCATTGGTCAGGTCTAGACAGAAGAATTTTTATTTTCTTATTTTTGCTTGTACATATTGTGTCTAAAGACAAGGCATCGATTTTTCAAGGAAACATATAACTGTTTTTGGAAACTGTAAGAATAAGGCACTCTTTAGGATAATTCCCTAGCTTGGCTTCACAGGGCTCCAACCTGCTAATTTAATAGTATTGAACAGCTGCAGCAGACCACGTCTTATAGATGAAATATTCCCAACCTCAAAGTGATTGGAAATGTTATTATCAAAATTTCAAAATGAAAGGTATAGCTAAATATAGTGACAAACTCAATATTCAAAATTGTTTTTAACAACTAGGAATCAGGGGCCAAAACAAACAGGTTGAAAGTTAAAAGGAAACAAAAATAATTCAATCTTTACATTCAAGATAGAAACAAAATTATCAAAAGTAGGGGAGAAAACTGACTTATAAAGAAGATAAAGACATTTCAGTTAACCTTAGGTTTCATTATATACCAAAAGAATAAAAAGACACAGACTGTTAACTTGTGATTTTTTTAAGTTTCCTTTCTGGATCACCAGAGGTAAGAGTCAAGAAGTGTCTTTACAGTTAGATTTTTGTGCTATCTCTTAAGGACTTTTACAAACTAGAAAAAGTGATCTGGGCAATGAGGAGTCTAAATGCATGCCAAATGAGAGCCTTAGCTGGAGAGAAGCGGGCCTGTGGAGCATGTGGTACATTCGTCAAATACTGGAAAACCTGTGGCGTAAAAGGATTGGATTGCTCCAATGTCAAGGGCAGAATAAAATCAACTGGATGGATGCCACTGGGGGTGGAATTTACTATGAGAGTTTTGTGGAAACAATGAGCTGATCCCAACACACACTGGTTTAGTCATGGTGGTGTTGATGGTGGTGGCTGTTTCTGAGGATAGCATCCTGTGTACTGTAAAAGCCCAAACGTGAATAAAGAAACACAACTCCAACTTCCCTGCTCTGCCTCATGGCACGTGGTACTAATGATGCAGTACCCATCCCTGGCTTTGAATAGATGCAATACGTCCCCCAGCTTCAAAAGGAATATAGAAAATAATGCAGAAGAGAGGAAAACAACCTGATTGTAGGGACCAAAGGAAGTCCAGGAAAAGGCAAGAATGAACAAAGAAAAGAATGCGAAAGAAGAGAAGGGATTTTTTTTCCTCTTATTCTCCATTTTTACTGTCTTCTGTGCCTTTTTAAATTCATATTCTTGCTTCTCTTTTTTTTGTTGTTGTTATTGCTTTTATTTTTCAACTATCATCTTCACCTCTTAAAGAAAAACAGGTACATTCTTGTTTAATGAATTACAAGGCATGGGATTTTAAGGAGAAAACTTTAGAACCACAATAACCACAAAGTTTGTATAATAATAAACATCACAAGATATTGCACAAAGTGCAAACACAATGATGTCAAAGTACAGTTAAGATATACTGATGAAAAATGAATTTATAATGAGTCATTAAAGGGAGCTGGGGACACATCCTGTCAGGATGACCTCACTGCATCCTTGCCTCCCTGTCCTATACATAGGCCCTTGGTTCTTTTTCAACCATAAAAAATAAATAAATAAGTGAATGCCTAGTGGGCCCGATCTTGTATTGAGCTTCCAATGTTTACTCTTCTCCCTCCTTTTCTGGGAAAACTATATTAGAAAAAGCAGTATTTCTAAACAGACAAAGCTAGAGTTAGCTGGTTTGGTGAATGGAAGGATTATAGCCTTGGTTTGCTAATTTAAACATAATTAAATATAATGAGCAGATAGAAACACGGAGCTGCCATTGGAGATAAGAAAGGATGTTGCATCATAGGCACACATGTGTCTTAGTTATTTGTGTAAGATAGAAATAATGTTGGTTCCAAGGAAGAAGAAAACGGGAAGTTGGTCAAAAGATTACTTTGGTGGACGTTAGATGGTGAGCCAAGCGGAAGTAACAGACGTTTTTACAGTGGATCAGTCAGATGGTTCTGAAGGGAAGATAGAGGGAGTCACATCTTTTGATTCTCATTTGGAAATGTGGTTTTTGAGACTATCTTGTGTTTGGAAGACGAAAGAAGGCCATGCTGAGTATCAGGGCTTCCAGATTTTGCGTTCCTGAGCCATGTGAACAAACAAGTGTGATTCTTCATGGCCTTTGCCTGTATCAGTTGTGGTTTGTTCCAAACTGTTAAGCTTCTCTGTGGAGTACAGCAGACCTGCAAGAGAATAAAGGGGAGTGTTTGACAGGGAGGAGAAAAGCGTAAAATAAGTAAGAGATGGCTCTGGCCGAGTGTTGTTTAACTTGTAGATTGAAGAGTATTAATCATAGCAATTAAAAAATGGCTGTGGTTTGCAGTAGCGTCCTCATGTCATGGTCCCCACACCTGGTGGGGCTTCTTATCCCTTCACTCGGCTGCTACACCTGGACCGTGTGTTAAGGCTCCTTCCCAGGATTTTTTGATTTCTTTGTATAAATTATAAAGAAGGCAAAAATTAGGTGCTCCTCAAAGCTTGGAAATAACACTGGTCTCCAAGGGCCAAACGTAGAATCAACACATCATAGGCAGAGAAGAGAAGCACAAAATTACCCTAAAGAAACAAAGGGCTCCCAGATCGCCAGGAGCTGATGGTAGCTGGATCTGATGTGTTAACAGCAAAGTAACCAATGTGGGTATCAAAGGGAAATCACCACATCAGTCAGGGCTCAGGGTAGGAAACTGAAATTGCTCCTAAAGCCGTTTTGTTCAAGAACGCACCACTATGCAGTGACTCAGCTGCCACCTGCACCCAGATCTCAGAGCAGGAGAATTGATGCTGGAACACTGTTGCTGACAGAAAACAGGCCAAAACTTCAGAAAATAATAAGCCCTCAGTCTCCTATTTCTCCCACAGTGACGCACTGAAAGAATCTACTTCACCTCCAGAACTCTAGTTACACAGGAGAACAGAAACTGTAATTTCACCTTTCTAAACCAGCGTGTGTAGGTGCCCGTGGAAGGAGCTGAGAATGGATGCCCAGAGCCAGGCCACCCTCTGTGCCACCAAGTGTCCTCCAAGGAACTAGTGTCACCTACACTCTGATCATAGAGAGAAGTGCATGGTGTGATCTTAGACTGTTATTTAAAAAAGCATTTATATCAGAAAACTACCTCTCATTCAATGCCACCCTCACCAGGCAACCTCTGATTATAAATTTACTTTCTATGTATCTTTCCTATAGGAATAAAGTATTTAATCTTTTGGGGACTCACAGTTCACATTCTAATTGCTGTATTTCCTCAGTGTCGAGATGTTGGCTATATCATATGCCATTTATTTTTAAAGAAACTTAAGGAATAAGAAACACAATCATACGGGCATCTCCGTTTCAAAAATATTTAAATGTTAAAAAAAAGAGAGAGAGAGAGAGAGAGTAAGAACCCGTCAGGAGGAAATACAGTATCGACCCTGCATTCTGACTTTGCTATTCATTTCTCCAGGTCAGCCAAACCTATTCTGAAAAGCAGATTCATTTCTGGTGTGTCGATGTATTCTGGTTTCTAAGCTGACACGGCTAAAGGCCACACACTGGATGTGATACATTGACCAAGACGGTAACAGCAGTCCAGCCCCCATTGGTGGCCCAGCCTACTCTGAAAAATAACATCTCTCTCTGACCTTTAGTCCATGTCGCTGGTCCACAGAGAGCAGTAACACTTTGTCTCTACTCAGGCAGATGTTTAGTGAGGGCAGAAAGCCAGACTGCATTTGGTTTGTTCCTACCTTACATGGGCAGAAATGACACAGCCTCGGAGGCCGCAGTTTCTCGCCCAAGACGCAGCACTATTTTTACCTTTGTTACTTTACTGCCGCACGTGTACTTGGGGTAAGGATTATCAGTAGTACATGAGGTGACATTCTAAAAAATGACCAAATAAAATAAATGGTCAGAACTTCATAACTCACTTATGTAGGACAGCTACCCACCACCATCGTCACCTTTATTTACTGAGAAGCCAGTATTTGCATGTTTAAAAGGGTATATAAACCAAAAGATCAAGGGAAGATCGTCCATATTCAGGCTTAACAGTCTAGGAAATACGACAGAAGTGACTCCGAAGCTATTATATTCACACATTGCCATATATCCTTATTTAATTAAATGGAAAGATATGGATTCAAATCCCAGCTTTGCCGCTTTCTATTCGTATGGCTTTTGGTAAGTTGTTAATGTCACTGAATCATTTCTTCATTGTAAAATGCAGATAATAATATCTACCTCATAGGGTTACCGTAAAGATGAAAATGAAATTATACAGGTAGAATACTTACTACAGAGCTTGGAAATAGATGTACTTAATATAGAGCAGTTATTTTATAATTATTAATAAACACATAATTGGGAAGGAAGCTGACGCACAGCACACATGAGTAAACGACGAAATGTCATTCAGCAGAAGAGAACTGTAACCGTGGACTCTCCGGTGGAGTCAACTCTGGCCACAGATGTGAGTTTAATCAAGAATTCCTTTACGTGGACTGAGATGGTTTTCTATGTGGGCAGGAGGGAGATTTCCAGACATGCAAGAAAGACATTCAGCAGCAATTTTAGTTAGGGACTGGCTGTGAGCTACCTCCTACCTTGTAAATAATTATAACGTCTTCTGTGAATCAGCTCTCAGAAGATTTGTGTTGCCTTCATCCTATTTAAACCTGTCTGGAAGAGACCAGGGAATTTCCAAAGGTATTTGCATTTGGTTTACAGTCTCAAAACCAGGTTTAGGTGCTAATACCACTTACCTTGAAGAATTTATTTCAGTCTTACTTATGTATCTTTTATGCTTTGTTCTCCAGTTCTGACATCAGTAGAAAAAGAAGCAGTCTCACAAGTATTATTCTTCAAAGATAAATTAAGAATTGGGTTCACAAATCCCCACAAATAAGTCAGATAAAGGAAAGTAGAGAAAAACAGTCACAGCTAAGTAAAAACTGCAAAACAACCAAGGTCAGGAGTTAATAGAGACCTGGATAAAAGAGGGAGGGCAAATCTCTCAAGTTTACCCGCTCGCCCTCACCCTTCCCTGGTGTGCTGATTGCTTCCTGTGCCTCGGCTAGTTTCAGATGGGGAAAGTGCTGGGGTGGCCTGTGCGGAAGGGAAGTCATCTTCTCCCTGATGAGTCAGAATACAGGCCTGTGAGGACATTGTCATATCACCTCTCTCCTGTCTGATGCCTGGCCACAAGTACCCATGTCATTGGAAGGGTTCCTAATTCTACACTTCAGGTCTGACATTTAACTGTGCTGCCTCTTTGTGTATCCAGCTGCCTACAGAAATCTCTAGCTGGCAGTGCTCTCATTGCCCTCACCCAACTAGAGCAAGTCTAACCAACCATCTAACATCACTAGTCATCCTCCTATAAGAATAGCTTTTTCTTATTTTATTCTACTAATACCCCCACCTGTGTCCTAAGACCCTCCATTCCTTCAGTCACACAGGCTGACACCTTGCCAATCATCTTCAACTCTCCTGGTCCTTGACACCCACAATGAATCACTCCTTCCCTTCAGTGTCTACTAATCCACCTTGATCTATTCCGCTGGTGATACCCTAGCTCGAGCTCTTATAACTTCTTACCTGGACTTTGTAATTCACTCATCACTGGTTTTCCTTTTTGTAATTTTTTTCATGCTTATAAATGCCTACATGTGTCCCATTACTACCTACCAAAAAGTAGAACCTTCTTAGCCCAGCATTTAAGACCTTCTGTTATCTGACCCCTGATATTTCTAGAAATTTGTCTTCCAGGATTCCTATATTGCCATCTTAATTCTATCAAAAATGAGCTATAGACACTCATCATGTCCTTTGCCCTGGGTTGGAATTCTTCTGCAGAGCGTGTTATGCATGAGCCTGTAGAATTCTGCCAGTGGGCTGTGTTCTGCTCTCCCATGAGGCGGCTCCTCTGGTGACATACTCTGTACTGGCTTCTCCTTTACTTAGCCTCCATCTTCTGCTGGCATTTCCTTTACCTTCTATAGGAGATTGGTTGCAACAATGCTCCCAAACCCTTCCCCTTACCTATATCCATACACTCAGCCATTAGCCATGCTGTGCCTCTCACTAAAGAGGCAGAACTTATTTGTCTCCTTTTGAGTCTGGGCTGGACTTAGGTAGAAGGCATGAGACTCTTCCTTGTAGGCCTCCAACTACATGGAATACAAGTAACCAAAGGCCCCAGCCCCAAGCTGCTATGACCTGAAATTCCTCAGGGCATGTGTCCTAAGTCAACACTTCCTCCAGACTACTCCCAAGCCTGTGACTGCCACTGCCCATTACTGGGAGACACATGACTCCTCCGATGGCCAACTTTGGCTTGAGGACTCGCTCCTGACCTTGCCAAAGCAGTTTCAAGTTTCAGGACAGCCTGGGAAGCTTCCACATAGCTTCCCTCCCTCTTTCATTTAGTCAGGGTCAGGCTGACATTGTGGCCTCCTGGCCCCCTCCCTGTTTTCTCTCACAGCTCTTTCCCATAACCAAATCCGAACACGTCCCACCTAACCTTGGCAGTCCTGCCATCTGCTTCTTGGATGATGCAGCTTTTCTGGGGTGATAATAGACATGGCTAGAGCAGAGGCTCAAACATGTGCTTGCTCATTTCTGTGTGCTCTTGCCCTCCTTGTCTTCATGAGAAGGCTATGCCCTGCCCCCAATCCTGGGTGGAGGACGAGAGATACATGGAGCAGATTGGAGAGAAGAGTGACCCCCATCATCATAGCTGAGGCCTTTCCAGATCATCTGATGGCCAGCTGACCCCCAGACTGGGAGGGAGTGCAGCCAAGGTCAGTTGCAATAGGGTCCATCAGCTCAATGCCACAAACTCCTGAGCTAAATGAGGGCTCACTGCTGTAAAGATGACGTCCTTCAAGGGCTGCTCTTGACTCTGCATTGTTGCATCGGCAGAGAAGTGGTAAACTGCCCAGATAAACTGCTTACCCTTCAGTCTTTATCTGGAGTAATTGTATCCAAGAAATAATGTAGGTGCGTTTTTTTATTATGTTGTGAGATATTCACTCAGAAGTTGAGAGTTGAAAACTCCTCACTTTCCAAGAATCCCAGACCAAGGAAAACCTGGCACTCGGCAGATGAAGGGGAGTAGACATTCAGCACAAAACTTTCTGTTGGACCCCCTGGGTCCTCCTGGGGCTGGAGGGGTAGCACTAAATATTCCTGAATAGAAACACACCTGGAGAAGAGGACCGTGAACCCCTTCTCAGATTGAACCGTTGACCTTGGCATCTGAAGAGGAACAGATTCCACAGATGGTCTTCTCCTTCCCACTGAAGGTGCACAAGGAAACTCTGGACCTACTAGCGGGGCCTCTAAGGAACTGCTCATCTGGGTCAAACTGGACACATTTCTGCTCCTTGGCACAAAAGAACAGTTGGCTATCTTGGATCTGTTAATAAGGAAAAGGAAGGAGAATCTTTCTACAGAGACACTCAGCTTTCCTGCAAGTGTGGGAACAAGCAAAGTGCAAGTGAAGCAGCCCTAGGGGGCTGTCAGGGGAGCAGCCGGTGGGCAGGAGGAGATTGCTGTTCAGCCCTTTCCACCCCACCCCAAGAGTCACCGCAGTAGTCTGTCTAAGGACATGTGAATAGAGCTGAATTACTGGCCTCGTACATCTTTATGTGAGGACAGGTACAGACACCTGTCGCCTTGAGGTCTCCCTTGGTGCCTGACACACAGCAGACACTCTGCACACATCTCAGCGTGTGAATAATGTTTTATGACATTTACTCCTAGATCAACACAGTTTTCAGAGAAAATAATTTCTCACTTAAAAAAGCTGTGAATTTTGCTAGTGTTAGAAGTCATGTTATTATAGTAATCTTCTGTGACTCAACTGCCTCTTCTAAAACTGGAGATAATAGTAATACTAACTCGTAGGGTTCTTACTGGATAAATTGCAATTAAAATATGCCCAGTGTCTTGGACAGTGCCTGGCATTTGTGAGGTGCTCTCCAGCACTACCTAGTAGGAGCTGTGGCAGCAGTGGGGCATAGTAGGCAGCCAGAAACTCACTACACCACCCAGATACATTATAAAGCTCAACTAAAATGTGGGTATTAGAGTATAGCAGTAAGAGCATCACAAAAAATTTTCCATGTTTAAGTAAAATGTTGGCATTAATTATCAATCTCTAACCTATGTTATGAAATATTTTATTGGAACTTTTTCCAGCAATATGGCCAAGTAAATAACTAAAACTATTAAGGGATTCAGATCCTTGGAAAGCTAGTAAAATCTTGGGATTATATTAAATTTCTGAGTTGCAATTCATTTGATATCTTCCACATTTTTTTGGAAACTTGCTCTTTCCTAAGTCCTAAGTTCCCAGGCAGCCACCAGGGAGAGTTGACTGTCAGTCACGGGCACACCTGCCTTTTGCTCCGGAGCACCCAGCCTCTCTGTGCCGGGATGGGTGGTTTCCGGTCTGTTTGGTTTGAACCTGTTCCAGGGTTGTGGTTTTGGCCAAGTTTGCGCTCTGTGTTATCGTTGTTTTGCATATTTAAGGACGGTGTTGATTTTGCAACTGGGCAGATGACGCCTGCATTTCTCAGAGGGACTGATGGGAATCAGCCGTCCTGTCCTGGTTTGCTGGTTCTTTCCCCTTTTCACTCTCTCACCCAGCAAGCTCCAGCAAGCCCCAGCTTCAAGCTTAAGCATTTTTGTTCAAGCTGAGAAACACATTTTCCGTACTAGAATCATGGAATTGTCTGATAGGAAATTCAGTTACACTAAAGCATCTAGGAAATGATGTGAAACAAAAAAATATTGTTTTTACTACCAAGAAAAAGAGCAAAGCAGTGACTGAGAATGTGAAAGTGTCATGTGACTTAAACAGAAGTGAAACAGGAAATGACGAATGCAAAATAGAGGATAGAGGAGATCCTTTTGTCCTGCTGCCCACAGCCCATTAACAGGAATGTTCCTTTCACCAATATTATGGACATAGTCCATAAGGTCATAACTCTATTCTTTCTTAAGAACCTCTGGGAAGAAGTAACCCAGTGGGCTCTCATGCATCCATTATACCTCCACGGCCACGTCTGTGCTGTAAACTCATTTTCTGCTGTGCTAGACTCTGGAAGTACAGATTCCAACAAGACAGACGTGCCTGAAACTACCCACAAGCTGCCTGAGGAGACAGCCAGAGGGGTAATGCAATCACTTTGACCTTTATCCCCCAGAATTCCTCTGAGCTAAATTTCTGTGCCACCTGAAATGTCAGCTGGGGTTTTCTTCAAAGCCCTGGGACAAGTGAGTGAGGCGGCTCCCCCCACAATCTGCTGTGACGGCATCATCTTGGTGGGGACTGGAACTCACAACCCTGTTTCAAGAGCATAAAACAGCGCTCAAGCCTTTACTCCCCTCCCATTCTGCGTGTGTCAACAGAAAGCACAGTTTCCCAGAATCCCGACGGTCCTTAGCGAGTAGGCAGGCAGTCTCTGATGTGGTCAGCAAGGCTGTGGAGCGAGACAGCAGGTGGGGGCCCCAGAGCGTGGACACCCAGCGGGAGCACCAGAGCGCTCAGCCAGACACTGCCAGTCCCATGTCTTGTCCATTTGGGAACTTTCAGGACTTTTATTTTTCCATGGCAATAGTAATCATGGAAAAATCATGATTACTATTGCCAAGATTTTGAATTCCTCTCAGAATTAGGAAAGGGTGTTATGGGATTACAGGTAGATTTCAACTGTTGGTCCAGATAGTTAACTGTAGCTGTCATTGATCTGATCATCTTACCTGGGAAAATTCCTTACTGCGCTAAATACAGGTATTAATACCCCAGAAAGGGCTTTCCAAATGCCTCAAATTGCCTTGCAGTCCTGTTCAGAGAATACCTAATTTTACAAAGATAATCTCTGTGATATTAAGGATTCAGAATCACCACTTTGCCCTCCGCTTGCCAGTGCTTAGTTTGGTAGGATGAACTAAAAGAACATTTTCCTATGTGGGGTTTAAGCACAAGTCACATGGTTTCTTACAGAGCCTCTACCACAAATTTGTAATTTCATTACTATCTCCTACTGATAAGACATCATGTAATATATATGCTTACTGTGGTTAAAGTGACTATGAGCTAATAATACCTGAGTAGTAAAAGTCTCAAGTCAAAGAAGGCAGAAATTCTTTATATCAGGACAAATATAGGGGTTTATATCTAAGAAAACCTAGTATATAAAAATGTGAACTCAGGATAAATAATTTAGTGAAATAATCATTCACATTATAAAAAAGATTTTTTGCATAAAGAATTATATGCAATTTAATTACATAATAAGTAGCCAATGAAAACAGCAGAGCCCACTGGACAGCAGTCCAGGAGAAAACCCTCTTAAGCTAAGACTGTTAAAATCTTGATTTCTTTCCTGTACATGCTGGCCCAATATAGTTAATTGTGCTGCCCAGGAGCACCCTAAGACCAGTGGAGCCACTCATACAACTGAAAGATCCACTGTAACACCTTTGCTTTCTATTCTGTTAAGTATGTTAAACAGCATGCATCATCTTTAAATGTAACTCAACTAGATTTAGCTTTTGATTGTTAGTTATGTCTACAACCCCAACTCCTATATTATGTAGGGGTAGGCAAGCAAGATTCAGACAAAGAGTCAAGGGTTTGACTCGGTCTTAAGACCAGGGGCGAAAGTTATGCCCCAACTCCATCTTGCAAAGGGCTTTCAACATTCATCCTTTGAACAGGAAGCTCAGCTGAAAGAGTTTAGTAATAACTGCAAAATACTGTAAAACTCCAGCTCCCCCTTGTAAGCATTCCCTACCCAGGTGTTAGCTCTTGTCAAATTAGTCTTGCATTAAGGACTACCCCTCCCCTACCAAAATCCCCTTGTAAAAGGTTTCCACCCAGCTTCTAGAGTGGAGAGACTTTGAGGTGTGAGTCCACTCTTGGCCCAGCCAATCAATAAAGGACCCTTGCTTAATTTGGAAAAAAAAAAAAAAAAAAAGAATTATATGCAATTTAATTACATAATAAGTACCCATGTTTAGTTTTACTCCTCAAAGCTTTATTTAGCCATGACAGCATTTAAAAATGCCTCCTTGGTAAACGGAGTCACAATCATTCCCAAAAGAGGGAGCCCACATCTAAGGTTCACTAAAAGGAAGGTCACTTAGTGAAATCAGTGCCTGTGTTTATACGAATCAGTTTCCAACATTTGAAATATAAAACCCTGAAACTGAAAGCTATACTGAAATCCTGGATAAACAAAACGCATCTCTAGCACAAGACAAGACAGTGTAATGCAGAAATTGATATTTTAAAAGAGATTATCTTAAAGGGCAAGATAAATTAAAGTAGCGTAATTATCAAGGTGAGTGACTGTTGTTAATACGGTAAGGAAGGGGTTGGAGTGAGGGTGAATTTCCAGCCCGAGGATATAAACCTGTGACTCATAAGTCACAGATGTACTTCACTCTGCTGTGGGCTCTGAATACCAAGGTAGGACCCGAGGACAGGGTGTGGTTACGGGGCAGATTTTGTTTGCTCATCCTCCAATTTCTCCAAGAAGGCCTCGGCTGATGTCAGGTTGCTAACTTTCATGAGCTGTGGCAAATCACTAAGTCCAAATATATAGTTTGGTCACACAGACCTACAACCTCTTCCCCAGACCACTGTTAGAGTGATAAGCCTGCCCCCTTTGACACACAGCCTTCATCTGTGCGTTCTGCACCCACCGCCTCCATCAGCTCAATCCACGTAAGATAAGCCAAGTGCCTTACATCCTTAAATGCTGCCAGCTTTGGGAGAGCCCAGTTGAGCTGAGATTTAAGGCCCTCTAACCGTAACACCCAGGTGATGAACCAGCACAAGGTGCAGCCCCCCTTACTAAACAAATATATAAGACTAGCTAGAAGCATTTTAGAAAAGAAAAGTAATTAAGAAGTATTGGATAACCAGATACTAAAATACATCACATAGCTACAGTAAGTAAAATAATATGATTCATGTGTCAGAATGCTAGGAACAGAATCTGATGTTTGAAGTACTCGGTAACTATTTGCTAAATGAATGAATTTACCAGGCTCCCATGCAGAATCACTTTAGCCCCAAAGGCCTGGATCAATATTTGTCAAATATTTCGGTGTGATCAGAAACCCACTGGGTTGGTGGGACCACACCTAGGGTGCATCTTACAAGGGTACGTGTGAAATTTACTAAATGTAGAATATAAATGTCTTAATCCAATAACTAAGAAAATGCCGTGAAGGCTATGTTAACCAGTTTGATGAAAATATTTCAAATTGTATATAAAACCAGCACATTGTACCCCATGATTGCATTAATGTACACGGCTATGATTTAATAAATGAAAAGAAAGAAAGAAACCCACTGGGGTGTTAGAAACAGGAGGTCTCTCCCTCCTGTTTCCTCCCCATCCCCAGGATGCTCATTCTGAAGGACCAGCTGAGAAATTTTAATTTTCAATAAGCCCCAGCTGATTTCAAATATAGATTAGTTCAAGGAACACATCCTAAAACACATCTTCCCAAAGGAAGAGAACGCTGTCCAGAGAACGCCGATGTCCGGTGGGCTGAGGAGTAAACGCACACGCTACCTCTGTGGCATGTGGGACAGCCTCTGCCATGTTCGGTGTATGGGTATCTTCAAGCAATTGACCAACTTTGGGGCTCAACAAAATCAAATTTGCAGGTCTAGACCTTGAGCGTCTCTTGCGAGCAGTGATCTTGGCTTATTCTGGTGACATCACGCCCTGCAGCCTATTTTCCCAACCTTAATAACTGGGAGGTCGCCCTCCTGGGTCAGTTCCTTTCCCCTCCCCACTTAACGTCTTGGTAAAAGAATCTCCATGAATCACCGTCTCCTGTGTCCTGCTGGATTAAATTCAATGGCGTGTTCTGCTCCCTGTCAGCAGCTTCTTCCCATCCACCTGTGCACACCTCATATCAGAGAAAGCATAAACCATATTTTTTCTTCTAGATTAAAACTTGTAAAGACTGAGAAATGCTGTGTCATTCTCACTGATCTGCTTGCCAAAGACCCACAACTCTTACCTTGCAGATACTAATAATTCCAGCAGCGTAGTTATCTGAATGGCGCGACGAAACTCCCACTGAGTATCACTTGTGCTAACTCATTCTCACTTTCCGGCTTCTCAAATGAAAAATTAATTTCACTATATTTATAACTATGAACTTTGATCCATTAAAGATTATGAAACTAATTTAGTGGATCTTAACCTACATTTTTGTCTCAGATGAAATTCAATAGATTCAGATAAAAAATATATAGTCTTGCAAATAGGTGGGGTAAATTTTTATTTCAATTTTATGTGCGCCTGCATGCTGGGTTAGGAAAGGAAAGGTATTTCTTATTTTGAGTCACTGTTAAAAAATCTATAAAAATTTCTGATCTGGTAAAGTTAGATGGATTTTATAATGCAACAGTCTACTTCGATTTCTCTGTAACTGAATTCATATTAGATTAAAAGGCTTATTGCTTTTGGTGGTTGACGACTGTGTCTTAAGGCTAATTTGATCATCTGTTTAAATTTCGTGTCACCTTTAAGAAGCTCCCCATTTGAATTTTAGAACCTCTTCTCCTCGATATCCTTCTCCTCTTCTTTTTTCTGAGCTGATCTAAGCTTAGTGGGCTTGCAGATTGTCCTGGTGTTCTGAGAAGGATGCCTATTTTTGCCTGGTTTTCTCTGTTCTTGCTGACCTCTGAGGGTCCATTGATCTTGGACCTGTCCCTGTCCTGGTGGGCTGTCGCCTTTGCCTGGAATCTGTAGCACCAATGTGACCCATTCCCTCTGTCCACAAACTCTGTGCCACCCAGGATGACTCTAAGCCCACAGCTCTCTCTTAGAAACTTTTTTTTTTTTAAGACAGTCTCTCCCTGTTATCCTGAGTAGAGTCTGTGGCATCATTGTAGCTCACAGCAACCTCAAACTCCTGGGCTTGAGCAATCCTCTTGCCTCAGTCTCCCCAGTAGCTAGAACTACAGGTGCCCACCATGGCACATGGATAATTTTTCTATTTTTAGTAAAGACAGGGTCTTTCTGTTGCTCAGGCTGGTCTCAAACTCCTGAGCTCAAGTGATCCACCCACCTGGGCCTCCCATAGTGCTAGGATTATGGGCTCTCTTAGAAACTTTTAACACTCTCCCTGGGGATATGGAAGAATGTTCCTTTTCCTACCTAACAAAGTGTGGTTTTTACAAATCAGAGGCTTTATGCTTCTTCTTTGTGCTACTTACTGGTAAAATCTATTCAGAAATGTGCTCTAGACCAGCACCCAAGGACGCCTGGCCCGTTTTGTAGCCTCTGGTCTCCTGTGGCTTCTCAGCTCTTGGCCTGTGGCTACTGTAACTGAGAAACTGAATTTTAATTTATTTGATTTTAATTCATGTATATTCAAATAGCCACATGTGACTAGTGGTATTATCCTGGACAGCACTTTCTGGACTGTGTCTGTGCCCTTCCTGCTGGGATCTCATAAAGGAGCAATTACTGCTGCCAGCATCATGAAAATCACGAGAGAAATGCAAGGGCACCCGAAAAGGGGAAGGGAAGCAACTTTCTACTCTCTCTTCATGTAATCCCACCACACTCACTTAGTTTCGTCAGTTATATGGAGGCATAATTTACATGTAATAAAATGTACCTATGTTAAACACACAGTTCAGTGAGTTTTGACAAATGCATCCGGTTGTATAACCACCACCACAATTAACATATGGATGAGTACAAAAGATTTAATTATTTCAAATTCTCCTCCCCTTGCTCCGGCCCTTAGCAAACAGGGATCTGGTTTCTGCAACTACTCTTTTGTCTTTTCTAGAATTTCATATAAATACAGTCACACAAATGCAGTCTTTGTGTCTGGTTTCTTTTAACCAGAATAATGACTTGAGATTTGTTCTTATTGCTGCAACTGAGGGCACCCACTCCTTTTTATTACTAAATTACATTCTATTGTATGAACACAATATAAATTGTTTATCCACTCATAGACGGTTTAGGTTGTTTGGGTTTAGGGCTATTATTTCAGCACTAAACCCAATTATTTAGGTTGTTTGGGTTTAGGGCTATTATTTTATTTTATTTATTTTATTATTTTTTTTTTTTTTGTAGAGACAGAGTCTCACTTTATGGCCCTTGGTAGAGTGCTGTGGCTTCATGGCTCACAACAACCTCCAGCTCCTGGGCTTTGGTAATTCTCTTGCGTCAGCCTCCTGAGTAGCTGTTCTACAGGTACCTGCCACAATGTCTGGGTATTTTTTGGTGCAGTTTGGTTGGGGCTGGGCTCGAACCTGCCACCCCTCCGCATATGGGGCCAGAGCCCTACCCACTGAGCCACAGGCGCTGCCTGGGCTATTATTTTAAAAAGCTACAATTATGAACCAAGTCCACATCTTTTTGTGGACATTTCATTTCCCATTGGGAGATGCCCAAGATTGGGAACCTGGTAGGCTCAGTGGACGTCTAGGTAATCACCCCCCAGGTTGCTTTCTACAATGGTTGTGCCATTTGGCATCTCATCAGCAATGTGTGAGAGTTAGATTGTTCCACGTTCTCCCCAGCACTTGGCATTCTAGGATGTTCTTTTTAATTTTAGCCATTCTGGTGGGTTTGTAGCCACACACCCTCACAGTATGAATCCACATTTCTCTCGGGACTGTGACATAGGCATCTTTCTAAGTAGATTTGCACATTTTGTGTGTCTTCTTTGGTGAAATATGTGTTCAAATGACTTTAAAATCAGCTTATTCTCTTCTTTTTCAGGTGTGTTATTTCCCAGATATCACTTTGTAAGTATTTTCTCCTACTCTCCTGATTAGCCGTTTGGTTTCTAAAATCTTTCAAGTCTGGGTTTATTCCCTTTGTTGTTGTTCTGTTTTGTTTTGTATTTGCTCTGTCTAAAAGACCTTTGCCTGCCCAAGATTACAAAGATTTTTTCTTGGGATTTCTTCTGGTTATAAGTTTAAGTTCTTAGCTTAATGTTTAATGAAGTTTTTTTTAAATTAAAGTTAGACTCCTTGTTGCTTTCATTTTTAATTCCAAACCTCAGCCCAAGAGAGAATCTGTCTCACAGAGCTGTCAACCTGGGGCGCTATAACTGCAGAGTCATTATTAGCCATGATATGGATGTTTATCCCTTCTAAGTACTCTCAGGGCATGGGAGGAAATCTTAAGTATTAGGAAGAAGATGTTAGAAGAAAAAAAATGAAAGATTGCAAAGAATAATTAAATAAAAACTAAAAATGAACCTCATTTACTAAAAAGAGACAATTTAAAATGTTTAATGAAACCAACCATTCTTAATTTCTTAAGCTCTATCCGTGAACCTTCTCTGTTCATAGGACTGGCTATCCACGACAGCCGGCAGGTGCTCTGATTCCCGCCCTGCTTGTACGATCCTATTCTGCGTGTG
Organism: Perodicticus potto; assembly: GCA_963574655.1. Classification (NCBI taxonomy): domain Eukaryota; kingdom Metazoa; phylum Chordata; class Mammalia; order Primates; family Lorisidae; genus Perodicticus; species Perodicticus potto. The sequence continues at coordinate 1,598 of CAUYRH010175112.1, read as the reverse complement.
TGTCTGGAAGTGGCACGGAACTGAGAAAGAAGTCGCAGAGATAAGTCTAATTCTCCTACTGCCTTTCCTCAGGGATAAATCTACTTAATCTCTTGTATCTTTAAAAGTCACTGGGTTTTAGGACAGAACAGGGCACCAAGTCCAGCCAAACATCTAGGAAAATGATTGTCACACTTGCCTCAGAATTACCCGTAGGCTTATCAGATTGTGCAAAAAACTTGGACGTACAAGTGGAAGAACGGCTAATTATCATAGAAAATTAAGGTTAGCAGTTTATGAGGTTCATTTTTTTCCTCCTGTCTCTTCAAGTGAGTGTGGGTTTTCCTGTATCCACTCAAAGATGACTGGAGGCAGACGCAGTGGACGCTGTGCTGGCAGAGTCGACCCTGCTCACCCACCGCTTTGTGACACCCCGCAACCTCCAAGTGCAGCGAAACCCGGAGCCTGTCCTTGTTCTCTGAACTCACCTACCCGTTGCGTGCAAGGGAAAGCTGGCCTCCTTCTGTGTCTGGTAAATGATTTTCCTGAATGATGCAGCAGGCTTATCTTGTGGGTTATCTCCAGACCTGCTCACAAGCTGACAGGGATCAGTGGGAATGTGTAAACAGCTTTCCATTCCTCAAAGTGTAACGTGTTTGTAAGTGAAAAGTGATCCGGGTCATGTGGCTCTGAGGTGTAAATCACTTCTCCATGGTAAGTTCTCCTGTGATCTGAGGGAGGAAGGAGCTCTGACCCAGACAAGGGTAACAGGACATAAGTTCTTTGTCGATGAGTTGATTCCATGTCTCAGTGAATATTTATTGATCTTTTATGAGGTGCTTTTAAATTTCAACAGTGAGTAAAACTCCCCGTCGGGCTCATGACAACTTTCACATCCTAAGGATGATAATGAACTTTTAAAGTTTGACTTCATGCTATGAGTCATAACACGGAATTAATAACTTTATCTTAATTCCTTTCCACAAATCAAACTCTACTTCTTTAGCCTCTGATCCTTGGCAAACAGGGCAACATCTTAAACTGAAGCAGATTTATAGGACGTGGCCTCTTGGATTGTGAGCTCTGTGCAGGAGATTTCAGGAGGGGATTGATCCCGACGTGAGTCGAGACCAGGTCACCAGGCTGACTCCCTTGAAAGCTGATTGAACTTGTCGAGCTCTGCCATTGCCTTCAACTCAACTTGAGATCCTTTCCTGGCCAGTCTTCTCAGTTTGAAGCTGAATCCAGCGTGTCCTTTACTCCAACAAATCAGTTCTCCTCTCCACTTTCATTCTGTCCCCCACCCTGCTGCTACTTGTGTTGGCAGCACATAGAATCCAACTGACAACATCAAAATGGGCCTGTGGCACTGCTCGCCTTGTAGTTGACACCACTTTGTCCTTCTCTGGACCATATTAATGGGAGATGGTCAGGTCCTTAAGAAAGTCTAGGAATTCAGTATGAACCTCAGAGATCCCTGAAGATCCCAGGGAAGGGAGTTGGAGGAGTGTGGACTAAGTTTAGATAGATGATAGCTAGCTAGGTAGGTAGGTAGATCAATAGCTAGGAAGGAAGGAAGGGAGGGAGGTAGGGAGGGGGGGCGGGGGGGGGGAGGGAGG
>CAUYRH010175109.1:0-20406 GCA_963574655.1 Perodicticus potto | reverse complement strand
AGCTGGGACTACAGGCGCCCGCCACAACGCCCGGCCATTTTTTGGTTGCAGCCGTCATTGTTGTTTGGCAGGCCCGGGCTGGATTCGAACCCACCAGCTCAGGTGTACGTGGCTGGCGCCTTAGCCCGTTGAGCCACAGGCACCGAGCCTACCCTTTGGATTTAGAAGCTGCTATATAACACACAAATCCCTGAGCAAGAATGGTGGGCAGAGAGCATTATATTTCAGTCATACTAGTGTTCTGCTTTAAGAAACTTTAACCTGACAAAGTAGAAGGTAATCATGTGCAAAATTCAAAACAGAGTTTCTCTTTAAAGTCACACGTACCTATTTCAGGGATCTACCTTCCTCTAGCTTCTTCCCAGGACATGGCTCCCACGGCATGAGGCACAAGGCAACCTGCATCTGCAGGTGCTAGCCCCGCTAAGCCAGAGGACTTGCTGCTCATTCTCAGGCACGCAGCGCTTCTTCTGACCTTTGCCCATTCAGCCAACATTTGCTGGCCCCCTGCCATGGCCCCGCACAGCAGAGGTGAGACCCATGCAGGGCTGAAAGCCACTTCATGCCACTGCTAATCCTAAGTGGGCTCAGTCAAAGGCTTGAACTCTTGGGGCGGCACCTGTGGCTCAGTGAGTAGGGCACCAGCCCCATATACTGAGGGTAGCGGGTTCAAACCCGGCCCCAGCCGAACTGCAACAAAATATAGCCGGGTGTTGTGGTGGGCGCCTGTGGTCCCAAGCTATTCGGGAGGCTGAAGCAAGGGAATTGCTTAAGCCCAGGAGTTGGAGGTTGCTGTGAGCTGTGACTCCACAGCACTCTACCGAGGGTGATAAAGTGAGACTCTGGCTCTAAAAAAAAAAAAAAAAAGGCTTGAACTGTGAGCCTTGGTTTCCTTGTCACTACAGCCAAGTTGTTCTGAAGATTTAGTTAAATAAAAATGGGGCATGTGAAGTGCCTAGCAGAGTGTCTGGAACATAGTAGGTACTCAATACAAACTCACTTTAATAACTTGCATTTAAAGACAGGAGTGCAGAGGCACAATCACAGCGCACTGTAGTCTCAAACTTCTAGGCTTAAGCAACCTCCCCTCAGGATTCTGAGTAGCTGGGACTTAAGCTGGGAGCCACCACACCCAGCACAGGCTCATTCTTTTTCCTTTTCCCCTCCCATGTGCCAGGCTAAGTGCTGTAAAAAATGCAACAGAGGCTCGGCGCCTGTGGCTCAACGGGCTGAGGCGCCAGCCACGTACACCTGAGCTGGCGGGTTCGAATCCAGCCTGGGCCCGCCAAACAACAATGACAGCTGCAACCAAAAAATGGCCGGGCATTGTGGCGGGCGCCTGTAGTCCCAGCTACGTGGGAGGCAGAGGCAGGAGACTCGCTTGAGCCCAGGAATTGGAGGTTGCTGTGAGCTGTGATGACACAGCACTCTATCCAAGGTGACAGCTTGAGGCTCTGTCTCAAAAAAAAAAAAAAAGAAAGAAATACATAGCCTTTTAGAAAAGCAGTTGCTACCTTAAAAAACAAACAAAAACAAAAGAAGATAAAAACCCCGCTATATTGGAAGAACTCACATGAAAGGGAGTTTTCTTTAACTCTATTCAGCCTCCTAAAATTGCTTGCCTAAAATATTTTAATGATGTAAAATTAGTACAATATAAATATTGACACTATACTGTATACAAAGGAGAAACATTCTATTTGTTTGTTTTTTTATATTGAATATTACAATTTTATTTATTAATTTTTTGAGACAAAGTCTTACTTTGTCACCTTCTGTAGAGTGCTATGGCATCTTAGCTCACAGCAACCCAAACTCTTGGGCTAAAGTGATTCTCTTGCCTCAGCCTCCCAAGTAGCTGGGATGACAGGCACCTGCCACAATGCCTGGCTATTGTTTTATTTTTTTAATTTTTTGTTGGGGATTCATTGAGGGTACAAGAAACCAGGTTACACTGCATTTGTTAGGCAAAAACCCTCTTACTTTCGTGTTTTGCCCCCAAAAGGTGTGGCACCCACCCACCTCCCTCCTTCCCTCTCTCTGCTCTTCCTTTCCCCACCCCTCCCTCCTTCTTTCTCTCTCTGCTCTCCCCTTCCCCCACTGTGTCATTAATTGTCATTAATTATCTTCATATCAAAAGAAACATTCTGTTTTAATCAAGTTTAATTAGATAAACATAGCATTTATTTGGTATCATAATATAAGCAAACATTTAATTTTTATGTCTGCTTCTTACACTGAGATTAATGGAGACGTTTGAAGTTCTTAATTTCGAGGAAGCCATTGAGCTTTGAGGAGCATATCATTATGTCATTTTTTGACCTAGTTTATATTTCTGATTTTTAGACATTAATTTAAAGGTTATAAATGCTAATTCTGTGCTGTCAAACTGTTGCATCCCATGCCCAGGCCCCAGTTCCTGGTCAGTTCTTGGTTATTTTTTCCCCATCAAATCTCACTTGGTCCCCTCAGTCTCGGCTGCAGCCCAAGATTATTTTTCTTCCCAATACTAAGTCACACCTACTCCAGTGGGGGAGAGGGGAAGACATTGCAAAGTGTCAAGCCTTAAGGAAAAATCCTTGCTCTTCTTGATTGCTCTAGACTCTTTTCTCTTAGCCAAAGGGAGAGTCATCTTTTAGTGAATGTTTACTCTACGCAAGGCACTGCACTGTATTCTTACATTCGTTATCTCATTTTATTTTGTAACTGTTTCGTCGTTATCTCAAATTCATTAATGAAAAAACTGAAGCTTTGTGAGCTTAGGTAATTTAGCACAATCACATGATCAATAACAGCAAAGTGTCAGACGTGCTTCAGACTCAAAGGCCATGGTTCTCAAACATTCATTAAAATCGTCCGGGGACTTCAAAAATGTATAAAATAATTTGAAGTAGAGGAGACTGTCTGTCACCACAGCAATTATGTCAATGCTATGGTTTGAATGTCTCCTCCAAAACTCATGTTGAAGTTTACTTGCCATGATAACAGTATTAAAAATTGAGGCCTCATGGGAGATTTAGGAAATGAAGGCAAACGAGTGTTGTTATTACACAAGCTGGTTAGTTACATAGTGAGAGAGGGTTGTTATAAAAATGAGTACAGGCACTTGTTCTTTGCTCCTTCACACGTCCTAGAAAAGCTTTTCCATCACGAGATGTTGTACCGAGAAGGCCCTCTCAGGACGCCAACACCATCCTGACTTCCCAACCTCCAAAACCATGAACCAAGCATATTTCTAATGTTTATAAGTTACCCAGTCTCTAGTATTCAGTTATAGCAACAGAAAACAGACTAAAACAATCTCACTCACTGAGTCCAGCTATAGATTTTTTATTTAAGGGGCATTTTTAAAAGTGATTCTAATTTGCAAGCAGAACTAAGGACTACTGCATATAAGCCTGATACTTTCTGTAATGAGCTGTTTTCTTTCTAACACTTTTAAATAAAGTCAAGCGCATTCTTAAATAGTATGGCTAATCATCAATGTAGAATTTGCCTATGACTAATAAAAACACTAATAAAATGTAGCATTACAATTGTACATATGCGTATTATCGCCATTTACTACAGAGATACTATCTACCAAGTTCTACAACATGCACATCCTACCACACCTTACATACAACCTAATAAATAATACCATCTTCACTTTATGCTTGAGGAAACACATGCTTGGAGAGGATCAATAATATTTTGAACCCACAGCTTTCTCTAAGAGAATATTCCTCTGTTCTGCTTTATATTGTACTGAAATAGCTTCATTACCAACAGAGAGTCAAAGGGGAAACATACCTTCTACGTTTCTTAACAAGGACCAATTTCAGATTTTTTATTTTGGAATAACAGAATGTTATGATACATGCCTAATTGATAAAGAAGCTTTGATGGTGTCATTTCACTGAGTATCTTAGGAATCTCCAGTCAGGAATTTCTATACTTTGAAAACAGAGAGGATCATATTTTTATTGCTGTATACCGTACAGCATAATAATAGTGTGATATTGTTCTACCCTAATAGCTACTTGGGATCTTTAGGACAATTACTGAATTCCAGAGTTGCTGGCCTTTTACCCACAATTTCAAAGTAGGTATGTGGAGTTAAATGCTAATTAAACAAAGCTGAAACAAGCTGCTTTTAAAAGTGTAAGTTTGTTAAAGGGGCTATTACTTCAGGCTGAGAGACATGAATGAAAACTCTATGGTCCAAAGCTGACAATTGAGATAGTAAGTGTTTTAAGTGAGAAAACATTTGAATGTTTTCAATATTTCAAGAACAGAGCAATAACTACACTCTTCCAAATATAACATAATTTTTTTGCCTGAAAGTCATACTATTATCCACCTATTACAATAGGGAAGAGAAAGTATTTCAAAAGAACATTGTTTTCTCCTTCAAAAATATTTTTTTTCTTTAGTACGGTAATGAGAATCATGTAAGTAATTAGATTTTGCTTTTAACTTTGGCCACCAGGAAATTTAAAGCTAAACAAATTATTCATGGCCTGCATAACTGCATTCTAATTTTTCCCCCATCTCGATCTTTTATTGTAATTATTCCTTGAATTCTAATTATTGACATTTTTGTAATTACATTTGTTTATATAAGCATCTTTAAGCACTTTATGAAATATGACAGGGAATAAACAGATTGATAATGAAGTCCAACTCCTGCCAAAGCCTCTGTTTAAGTAGTTTATTGAACCAATTAATGGGGAAAAAATGAACTGAGTAATATGATACATATTGTAATTGCAAAAGAAAATTGAATCTAGCCTATTAGGTACACAGACCTCAAGAGAGTTACAAAGCGTATTGAATATAGGTTGTAAGGCCGCGTCTAGCAACTCCCAGTCTTCAGCAAACCCCGTCCTTGCTCCTGCAGCAAATTAGCTATTGTGGCTTTTCTAACTACAGATACTCCAGGACGAGATGTTCTCTCAACATGGTTATCCACCTACAGACGCATACACAATGAATGCAGTTCTTAAGGAGCTTTCCAAATTTCTAAAATTGCCAAGTAAGAGTATTTCCTATGTTCAGTATCACCTACAATGTACTCTCTTTAGGGTGAATTGCTACAGTATGGTGTCTGCCCAGTGCCCCTTTGGTGGATTCAAGATGTCTGGAAATGGACGAGAACTGTAAGAATAACTTTCTGTTAATATGCTTACCTTCATGAAAATGGTTTTTATTCCTGGGGAATTAATTCACAATTAGTGCCTTACATACAACCTACTCCTATTGTTCCCTGAAGAATTTATACCACCAAATAGCATCTTAAATATTGGCTGTACCCCATAAGTGCCAAGAAAATTGATAAGAAAATTGACTCAGATTTTACTTGTAGAGTAGCGAAGGGCCATGGATATGTGTAGAATGAATTGAGGAGATAAAGAGCAGAGAAAGACCAACCTATAGAAACGGCTTATCTGAGAAGTCATTATTAGAGTCTGACCCGCCTGTATTTAAAGGATATATAATTTATTAAGCTCCTACTCTTCATAAAGGTCTATATTAAGCACTTTACATCAGTGATTAAAATATTACTTACTGGCTTGGCACCCGTAGCACAGTGGTTATGGCACCAACCATGTACACCGAGGCTGGTAGGTTCGAGCCCAGCCCGGGCCAGCTAAACAACAACAACAACTACAACAACAACAACAAAAATAGCCAGGTGTTGTGTGGTGGGCACCTGTAGTCCCAGCTACTTGGGAGGCTGAGATAAGAGAATTGGTTAAGCCCAAGAGTTTGAGGTTGCTGTGAGCTGTGACACCATGGTACTCTACCAAGGGTGACATAAAAAGACTCTGTCTCAAAAGAAAAAAAAAAAAGAAAAGAAAAGAAATATTGCTTACTTGTAGAATTGTTTGCTCTCTATATGAATGTATTCCATATGGGAAACATTTCTAAAAAAGTGAAAAGCATAAATTGGTGATTGTAAGAAATGTAAAAATATAAGAACACTCCAGTTATTTGAATATACTTCCTGGATAAATACATTAAGTGCCTTATCTCAGAAAACATCAATGTAAAAGGAATTATTCTCATTTGTTGAGATATTATCGATGTAGACTCTAAAATTTTAAATTACCCAAATAAGTTATTTTTGGAACTCAAATGTAAACCTAAAGGGAAATTTGACTAAGGAACACATGTTTTATAGTAGCGATTTGACTGAAAAAAATTTATATATAAGTGTATCTATGAGCCTTCTCTTGCTTTTGAAGCTCAGATGTATAGAATTTTTGTGAAAATGTTCACATACACATCTAAACACACAAAGTAGTAGCAATATATTTGGTTAAGCTAATTCAAGTAATTTTGACCATTTTATTTCTTAAATTTTCTTACATTTACCAATAAATTTAAAAAATTCATGAAGAAAAAAGGTAAATCATATATAAATGTTGCAGAATCAAACATAGTAAATTTACCCACTTCTTAGTTTCTAAGGGTCATGAATGCAGGAAATATCCATGGACTTCCTCATTTGTCTTAACGAGTCAGCAAAATTACAATGAAACAAATGTTTCTGGGGATCCAGTCAAATGGAGGAATGGTAGAATGACTCGTCAATATTCTCAACATATATTCATTAGTACTTACTACATTAAGGTCCCAGAGACAGGATACTATGTTCTGTCCTCTACGTAATTGTGAGTGGAAGGAAGAATTTGTAAAAAGATACTCAAGATAAATTGAGACTATACATACTATATATACTAGATTGATATTCATATCTAATAAAGGCCAGAAAGCAGTTAAAATGCAGGGCAAATTATCAAAGGACTAAAATGTCTGGACACCACCAGAAAACTGTACTTAGAATGGCATCTCTTACTGTTTTCATCTGCTGCACAAAGGCAAGGATTATGGGTGAAGATAGGTGTGGGCAGAGGAAAGAGAAGGTCTTTTAAGGTCCTCTCTGTGTTTAAGATCGTATGGTTCTAACCCCAGGGGAACGTCAGTGGATAAAAACTTGATAGAAGGTGATAGAGTAACAAAAGACCTTACAGAAGCAAAGGGAGTTGATCAAGGGCAGGGAGAGGGCATTCTTGAGTGGAACATTGCATGTGGCATGTTGCAGGGCTTAGTGAATTCAGTTGGTTGATGTAGATTTATTTATAGGGGTGAAAAATATGACTTTAGAGTTAAATGTGATACAGATTAAGAAGTCCTAAAGTCAAGAAAATTGGCTCAGATTTTACTTGTAGAGTGGCGCAGGGCCATGAATATGTGTAGAATGAATTGAGGAGATAAAGAGCAGAAAAAGACCAACCTATAGAAAGAGCAAGGCTTATCTGAGAAGTCATTATTAGAGTCTGACTACCTGCATTTAAGTCCTGACTCTCCACTCACTAGCCATACTGCCTGCTTCAAGTTGTCCATCTGCTGAGCCTCTGCTCCTCGTATTTCAAATGGAGATGTTAACTTTCCTCTCAAGATGGTTATGACATAATGAATGTCCAATCCCGAGCCTTATAACTGTCAGAGTAGAAACTCAACAGATGCTTCCCCACCACACACCAAGTTTCTTCTCTCTATAATATCTGTTCCTGGAATCTCAGAATTACGTTGCACAAAAAGTTGGAACAAAGGTTAGATACTCTGAGGTGGTTAGTTCGTTGTTGGCCCAGCTATCTAACACATTTTCCTGAGAATCATGAAGATAAAATAACCAAAAGGGATGAAACAACTTAAGTAGACCAAACATATCTTGGGTATGTTGAATACTTTAAGGTTGAGGCATAAGGAAATCAAGTAAGAAAAGGAGTGAAAATGGGAATCAACCATGAATAACTTCCTAAATGTAACACAGAGATACGTAATTTCCTTCTTTAAAGTATAAAAGAAAAAGTTACAGTCCATTTTCTTCACTTAAAAAATTCCAGCTGAGGATGCTACTGCTACTGTTCAAGCCTAAATTTAATGAACTTAGTAAATAAGTCATTTGTTGCAAGATCTTTCAAGAGAATTACTCGAATGATAACCTCAAGAAATAACTAATAGTTAAATTACAATTTGTCCCCCAAGGTAGAAATTTGATCCTCCAAGGTGGAATTGATCAGTTGGGAACAGAGGCCTCAGGGAACCAAAAATGGTGGTCTGAAGGCACTCATGTATTTGATGGTGATACAGAATGTGCAAACCTTGATTTTTGCATCTCTGATCATGGGTTGGCCCTGCAGTGGGTTAAACGGCAGAAATTGCCTCTTTGTGTGATAGAACTCGTTTTCATTTAGGTTAACGTAGGTCCTTGGAGATGTTACTGGAATGCCCAGATAAACTTAAATGCCTCTCAGCACCTCACAAGGTATTTGTTTCCTCCCATCCCATAGAAAAGGAACAAGGAAGTGTTGTAAGTGACTGGGCGAGAACTTGAATGAAAGTTTTTTGCTCAATGCTAATTCCAAGTCAGTTCAGCAAGTATTTCCTCTGTGCCTGTTAATTAGTGCCAATCTCTGACCTCAGTACAAAGGGAAAACTTGTTAGTGGTACCTTTTTTCTTACAGTGGGAACCCTGGGTGAGAAGCATGATGCACTGGAAGTTTACTAGACAAGTAGTGTCAGGCCTCACTCCAGACCCACTGAGTCAGAATCAGTCTTTGAATAAGGTCACAGATGTTTTGTACAGTGAAGGTTTTAGAAGCACAGAATCAGCAACTCACAGACTTAGTATGATAAGGAGAAATGTGAACAGATGCTTTTGTGTTATATCACAGATACAGCAGGAATCTACGGGTCCTAAGGAGCAGAGCCTACTTCAGCCTGAGTAGGACAATAGTCGCAATTATTACTGTGAGAGTTTCAAGTGCCCAGGTGACCCAAAACACAATGAAAAGCCTTTTAGTTAAAATCATGGGTTGATTTATCCAACTCTATGAGATAAAATCCTTATTAAAATACTATCTTATAATGGGTTTCAGATAAATGAGGCTAAACCCTTTAATTATTTTGAAGAACATGGTCATTGAAGCTTTAAAAAGGTATAGTTCAGAAGCTTAATTGCTCAAGAAAATAATCAGTCCAAGACTATTAAGTTACCTAGGAGAAAATGATGTCTTCTATGTACCTGTCTATATCACAAGAAGGGTGGGGTAGAAAAGGATCAAGACTTCATTCTTCTGTAAGCCTAAATGTGCATGAGTGCCGTGATTTTAAGAGTACTCTCTTATACATGTAATTTGATCCTCTTGTCAAAACAATACAGAACATTACGGAGCCTAATCAGTCCTTCTAGTTAATCTTTTCATCAGAGGGTAAATCACAGTCAGTTTATAATGCTGTAAGAGGTCCCCATAAACCTGATAACAACTTAGTAGGGTCCTACTGGATTGATTTGGATTAAATCCTGATCATTTGGGTTGGACAGAGAGTCAAATAAGCAAATGGGAGAGGATAAAGTAGGTTCTAGACAGGGGGGAAACCAACAACTGCAAAAAGCCCAACAGCCTGAGTTTACCCTTGTCCTCCTCCTAAAAAGAAAACAATCAAAAAAGGAAAAAAAAAAAAAACAAACACACACACACACAGCTCTAACGATAAAGGTCAGATTTCGTTTTACTGAGAATCAAAAGGTATTGCTAAAACCGCAGCTGCAAAATGCAGTTTCAAGTCTTATTAGGCTCCTTAAAATGAAAATCTCAGCCCCTCATCACTTCTGTGCTGGTTCTGTACAGTTGGTCAACGCAGCTCTGCTCTAGTTTACAGTTTGTTTGTGCCGCTTCTCAGTGGTTGTACATTACTACCTACCCTGTCTTACTGGATTCTATGACTCTCAACTAGAAATGACAAAAAATTCTTGCTGGGTTGAATTATCTTTTGAGTAGTTAGAACTTTTGAAATCAAGTAGAATAATGTCAGAAATGAACAATTTCTATGAAATTCAACTGAGAGTAGATGATTCTTTAAAATGAAAGAAATTTGAAAAACATTTTCCCCACAAGGGTATTTGTGTAAGATGAGATAGTTTGTGGTTGGCTAGCTATTACATAAAATGCTCTGTACGCTGAAAATATTTTTTTCATTGTTCCTAGACAGATAAATAAGAACAAACTTGTACCAATAATATACTACAGAACTTTTGCACTCCTGTGCTAAATGATGTGTTTGTGGGTATTTTTTCTTTTTCTCTTTTCAGGGGAGAATATGGTCTCCATGAATATACTGAGGTAAAGACAGTCACAGTGAAAATCTCTCAGAAGAACTCATAAAAACTACAAGAAGAGAAAGAAATTCTTCAGTGGCTAAGCATCTCCTATTGTCACTATAGAGTGGATTTTCAATATAAAATTTTTCTTTTCTTCATTTTTTTTTAAAAAAGCAAGCTAATCATATTAGTGTTAATCCTATCCATAGAAAACTTGACATGAAGCTTATTCTGAATCGTTTGCCTTCTGAGACCCCAAGTCCTATCCTAAATTAAAAAGAGGGATATAGATGCAAGATCTCAAGCTCTGTAACAGTCATGTGCTTTTCTTTGTTGTAGCTATTTGTCCAGGTGAATCACCTCACAGAAGTGACCAGTTGTCATTTAGCTTCTTTCCCTGAATGCCGACTTGACGTCCTTAACATACATGTTACCTGCAGAGTAAGCTGCTCTGTTCCCAGTAGTTAGGAAGTCCCTGGAATGTCTTGAAGTGTTTCCTAGAATACTGTGTCTGCTTGTCAAATGAAGTAACGCCTGAAATACTTAGCTGTAAGCTGAATATGAAGCTTAATAAAAACAACCTTGCATGCTGCTTGTCATGTTTGAATTTTTTTAAGTAGAAGTTTTGGTTATGGGGATTTACTTTCCTTGTCACTCAAAACCAGTATTAAATTGACCACAAAGATGTATTTAAAAATAAAAGTCTAGGCTCAGCGCCTGTGGCTCAACCGGCTAAGGCGCCAGCCATGTACAACTGAGCTGGCAGGTTCGAATCCAGTCCGGGCCCACCAAACAACAATGACGGCTGCAACCAAAACATGGCTGGGCATTGTGGCTGGCGCCAGTAGTCCCAGCTGCTTGGGAGGTGGAAGCAGGAGACTCGTTCGAGCCCAGGAATTGGAGGTTGCTGGGAGCTGTGATGCCACAGCACTCTATCCAGGGGGACAGCTTGAGGCTCTGTCTCAAAAAAAAAAATAATAATAATAAGTCTAATCTGCCCATTCTCATATGGGTAATGAAACATTTTATGTTCCAGAGGATTTCTTGATATCAGTGACACAGATTTGAGATAGATGGCATTGGTCCTTCCGGAAGCATTTATTGAGTCTTCACAAAGTTCTGGGCCGGGCACTATGTTGGGTATGGTGGAAAACAGGCACATAGTCAATGGTCTCTCATCTCAAGGGAACAAAATACAAGAAATAAAGAATAAACACGGGGGCATAAAACAGAAGTGTGGATTCTGAAAACTGAATGATGTCCCATGTGGTACTGATGGAGTCTAACTCCATCAGAATTGGGAATGGCCTCATGAAGACGACTTAGACGTGAAACTTGATGAGGAGACTTGCAGTGAGTAAAAGGGAAAGAGTTTCAGTCTAATAGTTTTTTTTTTCTCCAATTTATTTTAGCAAAGCCTTGCCTTCCCCTTACCTTCATGTAATGCTGATTAGTATTAAGAAATCCACACTGGAAGGTGCTTTTCTGTGCAGTGAAGGAGTCCTTAGTGTTCTAAGGAGAGATCTAGGGTCAGAAGGGGAGGAGCTGGAAGAATGCCCTCCGTGTGGACCTGACCACACCAGGCTTACACTCTGTAGCTCTCAGAACAAAGAGTGGCCATCTGTATTCTTATTCTTCTGTTTGTTCCCACGTAGGAACTACCTTAGACCCGTGTAAAACAAAGTGACTAAAATGTTCTTAGTGATACAGGACAGGTGGTGCCCCAGCCAGCTGCTCCGAGCTGAGGGGAGGACCTGCCATCTCTGTCCTGACAGTGTTGGTGTGGCAGCACCCTGCAGAGGAACCAGTGGGCTGGTGGGGGGTGTGGGGGAGCAGCAGGAGGCTCCAGGAGCCAGAGCGGCCCAACAACTGCTGAGGAGACACCACCATCTTAATGTCTCCCTCCCCTTACACTTGCAGGTCCCCCTTTTCCCAGTCCTGGTCAATTTCTGGTAAGTTTTTAGGCCTGGGAACCAAAGGGATTGCATCCATACCTTACAGAGGCCTGGCCAAATGTAACTACAGAGGACCCGTGCAACTATATATATACCCCTGGACAAAGCCCAAGGAGGGAGTTCTTCCCCCCAACTGGGGTTGTTTCTCTCTGCCAGGAGCTTTGGTGTTTTTTACTTTTCCTTGTAAAATAAATCCTGTCTTATCACTGATCTGTGGTCCCTGGAATCATTCTTTGAATCACTGAGACCAAGAATCTACTGAAGACGTAATTCCAGGGTCATTAGTTCACCAACACAGGAAAACATTTTTTCATATTCATGTTTTATATAAATACTTGTCATTTTACATTAACCTCAGTGACATTTGTTTAGACATACTACTAGCTGCCAAAACCAAGTTTAAGAATAAATGAAATTCATTAGCTTCTTAGACTTGTAATTTCAACTCCAAATTCAAAGGTTTCTCAAACTTTGTGGGCCTGTAAGGGTTGCATTTTGAACTCCTTTTGTAAAGTTTGGGACATAATTATTGTCTGAGAATTGTAGGAACCAAAGTCTTGGGAAGACTTGAAAGGTTTTTGGACATTGAAATGGGAAAATATCCAAATAGGAGGGCTGTGTTTTCCTAAAACCAGACAGTGTTTAAAACCATGTGCAAATAAATTAATAGGTAGACAAGTTAATATTATAATGGCATCCCACCAGAACGTTTTGTAAATGTATAACAAAGAGGGCTGAGCACAGACCAAGACAAAAGCCAGAAGCAAGTTTAAATATTTAAAACTGTCCTCAATGTCCACATGGTAAAAAAAAAAAAAAAGGTTTTGAGCTTTAGGAAAGCCAAACTATGTCCCAGAAACTGGACTTCACTGTTCAGACAATGAAAATGTCAGATTTCAGATACGCATTTTCAAATTTTAAATATTTGAAACTTAAATCTTCATTGTATAAATAAGACATTACAGGATTAAACAGAAAATGTCTGTTTTATATTGGCGCATCCCGAGCCTCTAGACATTATTTGTATTCCATTATTTGTATTAAAGCCACGCTGGCAATAATTCTTAAAACCTTGAAAAGTTAAAGGGTATCTTATTTATAGGAAATACAGGTCAGGAATTTTATCAAGAATTTGCTTTTGCAGTTATAAGTATGACCTCACTGTCCCTCATGGGCACATGGCAAAAAATGTTTTGAGCTATAAGAAAACCAAATTAAGTGACAGAATCTGGAATTCACTGTTGAGGCAGGGCCAATGTCAGATTTTAGATACATATTTTCAAATGTCTAGTCAAGTTTTTTTTCTCGTTTTAAAATTTTTTTCTTTTCTTTTTTTTTTTTTTTGCAGTTTTTGGCTGGGGCTGAGTTTGAACCCACCACCTCCAGCATATGAGGCGGGCGCCCTACTCCTTTGAGCCGCAGGTGCAGCCCCTTTTTTTCTTTTCTTAATTCTTTTATTAGAATATATATTTCTGATTTCATTTTGAAACTTCCAGGAAGAAATGGAAATGGGTGGAGGTGGGGTGCAGGGAGAATGTTTTTCTTAAATTCAAACTCAAAATAGAATAAAGCCAACTCAAAATAGAATAAAACTCAAGGTAGAGAATTTTAGCCCTTTTTTTTTTTTTTTTTTTTGCATAATTGGAGGGAGCGATGAACTCAAAATGTTTTTTCTGCCTTTTGCAACAATTTGGAGGGAACTTGGGACCATTATCCTGAGTGAAACATCTAAATAATGGAAAAACAAGCACCACATGTACTGGTTATTCTTGGAACTAACCAATTAGCACAGATGTGCACAGAGAGAAATAAAACTCAGTGGAAAGCAAGTTGGCACATAGGGAAAAAGGGAAGGATTAAAAACCTACCTGATGTGCACAATGAAGACTGGCTGATAAACACATGACTCTGACTTAAGCATAGCAAAAGCAATCCATGTAACCAAAAACATTTGTATCCCCACAATATTTTGAATAATCAAGAAAAGACTTTTCTGAAGGAGACTTTACCTCTTTCATGTTTACATGGAGCTGGAACATATTCTTCTTAGCAAAGTATCTCAAGAATGGCAGAAAAAGTATCCAATGTACTCAGCCCTACTATGAAGCTAATCTTTAGCTTTCATATGAAGGCTAAAATCCAGTTATAGCACAAGAAATGGGGAAAGGGGCAAGGGAGGGGAGGGGAGGGGAGAGGAGAGGACGGGTGGAGGGAGGGTGATTGGTGGGATCACACCTAAGGTGCATCTTAAAAGGGTACAGGTGAAACTTACTAAATGCAGAATATAAATGTCTTAACACAATAACTAAGAAAATGCCATGAAGGCGATGTTAAACAATTTGATGAAAATATTTCAGATTGTATATGAACCCAGCACATTGTACCCCATGATTGCATTAATGTACACAGCCATGATCTAATAAAAATCAAAATTAAAAAAAGCCTTTTCCCTTAGTAACACATGTAATTTTTGTGTATCTAATTTTACTTGGAACTTTAGAAGTACAATTGCACACGTGCCCCGTGAACTACGTACTTATGTTTGGGTAGCTGTCTTAGGGTATGCTGAAAGCCAGGGTAAGTTTACACATAAAACACCATTTGCCCCGTAGAATTTTATTTACCAACTTACCCTGGGATTTTTTTATGTTCCCTGGAAATGTGTTTGAGCCTTCCTATGCAGATGACAAAAGGGTATGTAGGAAAAATAACTAGACATGACAGCTAAATTTTCTGGATACCAATATGCAGTGGCTGCCAGGAGGGTGTGAACCTTCCTATCACAGCAGAGGAGGACCGTGGCATCCCGGAGGAGTCAAAGCACAAATGAGGAGCACAGCTCAGTTACCACTCTGACATCTTGCGGAAGAGGGGAGATGGCGTCTCTGAGACGCTAGACCACAGAATTCCCTGCAGGGGCTTAGGACAAATGTAGATCATGTCTTTTAACCGGCCTTTGATTCTGGGTGGTGGGTTTGTCCCAGAGAAAAATAGTCACATCCCTAAACATGTAGGATGGCTCCCAATTCCCTAGAAAGTCAGCTTTATCACCTCATGAAATATCTATGCTGAAGGTATAGCAATCCTTTTTGAACATTTGCTTCAATACCATGTGCTGACTAATTTCACAAGAATTTAGTTTTTAGAAAATGTGTACCTCTGAGTTTTATAAAAATGTATGTATGCTGCCATGATGCTACCTTGAAGTTTTTTCACTTAGTTTTAGGATTGTTTGCTTGTCCTGTTACATCTTTTAAAGTTTCATCAGGCCTAGAAAAATATACTAAATATGAAAACACAAAACGAATTTAGTCTGGCAACTGATTTTCTTTTAACTTTATATATTAAAATAATTTCCAACTTCAAGAGGAGATGTGAAATAGTGTAAAGAACTCCCGTATCTGCTTTATTCGCTATTTTTCAAATATTTTCCTTTACTGACTTTATTGCTCCCATTCCATATAGAGACACCTTTTTAGAGATAAACATAAAAATAAGACTCGCACCTATTGGATACAGTCACAGTGACTGAGTAAAGGGCACACTTACATGTATAACTTTGACTCAATCTGTGCAAAAAACAAAAGTATGTAAACAAAACACGTGTATCCCCAACATTCTGACATATCAACTTAAAAAAGATAAATATAAAAATAATGTTTAGACATAATGTCATGTTCCCCCAAAATACTTCAGTATGGATTTCTGACAATAAGATCTTTTTTTTCCCCCACAAAACTGCAGCACAATTATTTAATTCAGGAAATTTAACATTGACAAAATACCAGTATCTAATATGTGATCTATTTATAATTTTTTTCTAGTTCTCCCACGAATAGTCTTTATGACATTTTCCCCCATGATCCAAAAACTAACCAAGGAACATGTGTTATATTCAATTATAGCAATTTCCTTTTGTAACAGTATCTCTTAATAATGAGATACAACTTGTAAGCCATACCTAATATTCAGTCAGGCTGGTTAGTACTGTCTTGGCTTGGGAGGGAAACCTAGGGACAGACCAAACTCAGAGTGTTACTGAGTAAACAAGAACCAGTCGAAAACAGGTTGATGGCTGTAAAGGATAAATACTTTTTTTTTCTTATATATATATACTTTATACATTTAATTAAATATTACATATATTTTAGGCTCAGTGCCTGTGGCTCAACCAGCTAAGGTGCCAGCTGCATACACCTAAGCTGGCGGGTTCAAACCCAGCCTGGGCTCACCAAACAACAAAGATGGCCACAACCAAAAAATGGCCGGGCATTGTGGCGGGCACCTGTAGTCCCAGTTACTTGGGAGGCAGAGGCAGGAGACTTGCTTGAGCCCAGAAATTGGAGATTGCTGTGAGCTGTGATGCCACAGCATTCTATCCGGGGTGACAGCTTGAGGCTCTGGGGCAAGAGAAAATGCTGTCTTATGCAGAAATTGAGGAGGCTTTACATAATGACAGATTCCAAGGCCCCAACTCCAAAGATTTGGTATTTTGCAGACAGGAGTTGGGACCCCTATGGCCTGGTCTCGGTCGCCGCAGGAAGGAACCAGGCATGACACAGATTAGAAGTACAAGCTTGTGGGAGATGGGCTAACCTTAGTTGCAGGGTAAGGATAAATACTTTATTTCAATATATGATCATTAATAACCATCATCCAAGTAGGTTGAAAAAATGTGCCTTCCCCCTTGGGTAATTGTGAAGAAAAGTCACATGTTCCCGTGAGAATATTAGTGTCTGTGCTTTGTGTGGGTTATTACAATATTGTCCTTTGTCATTTAGTCAAAGGGCATTACAACATTGCCCTTTGAATATTTTTCCTTGGTAACAAACAGGTTGCCTGCATTTTGATGACATCTGGGGAAGTACCTTCCTATCAAGTATTTATAAATTGTTATAAATCAGCCACATAGAAACATTTTAAATGATACACAATACCGATCTACTTAGTGTCTTGGCCCTAATTATTTCAACAAAAATTATAGTGTGTTACAGACAGCAAGGTCTAACCCTGGCCTTGACTTTGTGTCTTCTTGCCACGTGCTCCTCCTCTTGGTCTTCCTTTGTTCGCCCTGTTAGGCTCTGTTAGGACCCCAGGGACCTCATCATTGTGATCATACGCCCGTTCCTTCCATCTCGTTCTTTCTTTTTAAATCAGATAAAGGCTAAAATTCACCATCAAAGAAAAAATTGGGAAGAGAAGGATGTGAGCTAAAATCTTGGCTCAGAGTTGAGTTTAGAAATTTAAATACATCTAAGACCAAAGCAGGTTAGTTCTAATTAAATGAACTCAATGCCTTTCACCACTGGGTTACCAATCATCACAATTAATCTTTATGCTAATAGAGAGAGCAAGACTAAAAGAACAACTAACAGAAGTTGGTGTCAAATGCAGCATAGGAACCCACAAGGACGAAGGTCAGCTGATGATTGATTCAGAGACTCCGCCCACGCGAATTCAATGAGGATGATCTGTGGACAGAAAAACATATGGCGGCATCTGTGCCCAATGCTCAGTCACCCAACATTCATGTAAACACAAGGTGTCAGAACTAGAAAAGAATGGAGTGTTCTTCTAGCCCAATAACTTCATTTCACAGAGGTATAAGGAAGTCAAGTGACACTTGAAGGGCTACCAAATTACCAGTGACAAAGGTTAGTTCATACCCTTAGAATCCTAACTCCTAGTTCTGCACCCAGCCTTGTCCCATGTGGTAATACAAACATTTACCTGATGTTTGATTAAATACATAATATCTATTGTTGCATTTATTTGTATGCAGTTTATTTTATTTTATTTCTATTATCTAAAAAGAAAAAAGTTATGTATCATCCATTGCTGTATTTCATTTGTATGTATTTTTTCTACTGGGATTTGGTCCTTCTGTCCACAAGAAGAAAAACTCTAAATGAAAGCTTTTATAAGCCCTCAATATAAATTCATTTTTATCACTTGAAAAACAGTGTTTTGATAATAATAGGTTACAAAAGTAAAATGGATAATTTAGGGCGGCGCCTGTGGCTCATCGTTCGAGTAGGGCTCCGGCCCCATATGCCGAAGGTGGCGGGTCCAAACCCGGCCTCAGCCAAACTGCAAAACAGAAAAATAGCCAGGCATTGTGGTGGGCACCTATAGTCCCAGCTACTCAGGAGGCTGAGGCAAGAGAATCACCTCAGACCAGGAGTTGGAGGTTGTTGTGAGCTGTGTGATGCCACGGCACTCTACCGAGGGCGATAAAGTGAGACTCTGTCTCTACAAAAAAAAAATAAAAAGGATAATTTAGTTATAAAAATAAAAATCTATTATATTTTTATATTTATTTAACAGTCATTCAAGAGTCAAAATGCTATGGACAAAATACTGAGCCCTGCAGAAGAAACAGTGGGCAATGAGTCCTTGTTTGGGGCAAACACAGGTCCAGGTGTAACACCCATGTCCCCCCCACTCTTATTCCTTTCTTAACCCCTGGAAATCTGTTCTCTATTTCTAGAACTTTGCTATTTTGAAAATCACACAATATAGAACAGTTCAAGGTTGGCTTTTTCGTTTTCTCTTAGCATAATTCCCTGGAGATGCATCCAAGGTGATGCAAATCTTGAATAAAGATCCACACATGATTGATTATATTTTGCCATTTGCAATGGGAATTATTTTGACACGTCCTCGGACGGATACCCGAGAGGTTTATTCTCTTCTCTAACAACTCTGAATAGACATTAGAGTTAATGTCTCACAGTGCCCCAGCCAAGTGTGAGCATAGAATGCCAGTGCAAAGGAGGGCTAGTGGAGACTCTGCTGACAGAAACGTGGAACGTTCCATTTCCCTGCTTCTGGAGGCGTGACGGAATATTCTCTGAAGCTGTGAGTTACACAGAAGGAACAGTTCTTGCAGCATTCTTGTGAGCAATGACACAAAGCCTTTGCAGGGCCCCGATGTGAGAGAGAGGCACCTTGTCCTTAGACAAGCACAAATGGGACGGGAGGTTTTCAACCCCATGTGTCTCCACTCATGAGCCGTCCTCAGAAAGCCTGAGGTAGAAAGCATGTGGCTTCTCTCTGGGACCTTGTGACATAGTGGCCTTCACCCTGCCAGACAGACTGGTCTCTTCCGACATCTCCCTCGTCCAGAGAAGCTATGATGTCCCCACACGGGCCTGCTGTGTCTTCTCTCCCTGATGCTGAACTGGGCTGAGATCTTCTGTTGCATTAATGTTTCTGAAAATGTCTTTATTTTCACATTTCGAATATAGTTTTTCTTCTGTTTAATATTTAAGTCTAGATCTCTCAGATAACCTCTGTTAGCAAAAAGGTCCATAGCCAGTGACCTTCCTGGATGATAAACTCCAGGAAACATAAATGTAGAGGACGTGATCTTGTGGCTCTTGGTTGCCCTTTCTTACAAAGGGGCGCATGAAGAACCCCATCATCTCTCTCGTGCCTTGGCCCTGCCACTCGGAATTGGACCCAAGTATTTTCCCCCCAATGAAAACAAGGATTTATTAGGCCAAGTGAAGTGATTATGGAGCCTCTGCAGTATTTTGAGACGTATAAGCTACTTGCACTTGATTTTCAAAGGTAAAAGAACTTTACTGGGGCTTATCTTTCTCCCACAATAGCCAGGGGAGTGCAGTTTTTTTTTTTTTTTTTTGAGACAGAGCCTCAAGCTGTTCCCCTGGATAGAGTGCCGTGGCATCACAGCTCACAGCAACCTCCAATTCCTGGGCTCGAACGAGTCTCCTGCCTCCGCCTCCCAAGTAGCTGGGACTACAGGCGCCCGCCACAACGCCCGGCCATTTTTTGGTTGCAGCCCTCATTGTTGTTTGGCGGGCCTGGGCTGGATTCAAACCCGCCAGCTCAGGTGTACATGGCTGGCGCCTTAGCCCGTTGAGCCACAGGCACCGAGCCGCTCCCAAGGTAGGCTCTGTTTCGTACGTTCTGTTTCCCATTCAAGAGTCCATGTTTGACCTGCTAGTGCTTATTTGGCCTTTTATGATTTTTAACACTAAGCAGAGTGTGGAAGGAGGATGGGTAGAGACAAGGTAAGAATGGCAGCAGTGGGCTGGAGAATACAGCTTGCCTGTCACTCAGTGCGCTCCCTGCTTGGGGCCTGGGAATCTGATCTCAAATTCCTTTGTGTCTAATAGGTGGGCCAACGTCTCACAAGATGATCAGAATGGGGATGGAGGAGAGCCACTACAGAAATTTCTGAACCTTTCATCCACATAAATATTGAAAGTTAAATGACTATTAAGGAAAGACCAAAATCTCCCCAGAACAAGATTTGCAGCACTGAGTATT
>CAUYRH010175108.1:0-24309 GCA_963574655.1 Perodicticus potto | reverse complement strand
CCAGCTACTTGGGAGGTGGAGGCAGGAGACTCGCTTGAGCCCAGGAATTGGAGGTTGCTGTGAGCTGTGATGCCACAGCACTCTATCCAGGGTGACGGCTTGGGGCTCTGTCTCAAAAAAGAAAAAAAAAATTAACACAGATATATTTCATATTTCAGAATTGGCACTCAGACTCCACCCCACTATGCCACAGCTGGCTTCTTACACTATCTTAATAATAGTAAACAAGTACCTAAACTGAAATTAACTATGCCACTACACTTTTAATGAATTTGAGGTAATTAAGTGATTAAAACTGCTAGCTATTTGCAAACCTGAAATTACAACCACTATTTCTATACTTCTGAGTGCTTTTGTGTTTTGTTTTTACTGTTAAAAAAAAAAATAGTTGCTTATTAGGGGACATTTGATCACTTTGTTTTTATAATTTTCAAGTTCCATATATTATTTTAATAAGTCAGTTGGAAAAAATGGATTTAAAGTTGTGGAGACCAGTGGATCATGGTTTATTTAATGCAATTTGTCTTTTGATTCATTAGCACCACTTTAACCATCTAAATTTCACTTATTGCAATAAAAACAGATTTTGCTCTCTCAATTTACTTTAGTACAAATCTTTTAGCATTAAAGCCAAAGTTATTTCAGGAGTGTTGGAAAGATACTGCTTACAAATAAGTTGTAAGCTATAATGAATCTCTGTTAATCTATGGGATCACTATTCAGTAGTACAGAGGCAGGAATTGAGGGGATAGAGAAGACTGTTGATTATATAAAATGAAAGTAATTTATTTTTTATTAGGAGTTTCTTTTAACTGGATCTGGATTGAACTTGTACTTTGCTAGCCTTTGGAATGGGGGCTGTGGCAGTGTGCCGATGGACTTAAGGAATGGACTGTAGAAAGAGGACACAGCTGTTTATGTGTTCACACATTTGATTCCTTGCACAAATGTGTAGTTTGATTTGTCTTAGACTACTTAACTGTGTTTTAAAATGATTACTATAAAAAGTCAAATTATGTACAACTTCTGTTGCCAAAATTAGCAGTTTTAACGGATAGAAGTATAAGGACAGGGAGCAAATAAGAATGATGTGGCAATGTGTAAATCTTTATTAATGCTGTGGTAATTTAGACACTGCTCTTTAAATTTCTGAAGCTTGTATGATCATTTGCACACAGTTCTTCAATGAGAGTATAACAATAGATAATAGAAGAAACTATGACTGGGATAGTTTTATTAAATCCTATTAATTTTTAGCACTTCAAGGAAAATACTGTCAAGACAGACCAGCTTTTAGTTTGAGATCTTTTGGGGATGGGCTCCAGATATCACTGAGAATTGTTTATCTTAAAAAGAAAGAAAGAAGTATGGAAGATAAGGAAAGGAAACAAGTAAGAAAAAGTCTTAGGTATTTGATCATTAAGATGTATTTCTCATTTCTTAACCCAGAATCTGGAACTTCATTGAGGGTCTTTCAGATATGCTGTTAGAAAAGAGTATTATTAGGTTAATACTGTTAGAAAAGTCAAAAAGTATTTTAGAGAGTTGGTGAAAATTAAAGGCGAGGCTTTTTTTTTTCCTTTTAAGAACAGAGCTAAATTCTTTGAATTTTGGTTCAGTAGGGAAGATGGATTACATAGATTGATGATATTTATTCCTAGCTGCATCCCTGACAAGAGAAAGAATGAAATACTTTACCTTAGCAATCTCTTCTGTTTTCAAATTCAGGTGGGAATAAGGTATCAGTCCTTGAATAAATGTGTGTGCTGAGAGAGCATGTGTGTATGTGTGTGTGTGTGTCAGTAACTGGGTAATAGTTTTACAACTGTATGACAGAGAAATTATGAGTAGGAAGGAACCAAGATCACTGATTAAAGGGAGAAGCGGCTCCCTCTAGGCTGTTAAGAAATAATAACTTGATATGCCACTTTCTGCTAACTGGAGTTGATGGCTCACCAGAGCATTCTTTATTGCTGCTTAAGTAGCATTATGAAAGTACTGACTTGCTTTTGTTAACTAAATGCTCTGTGTTTAAAACTTCAAATGTCAAATAGTTTTAGCAGTCATCTTTAACTTTTCACATTACCTTTCTGCAATCACATTTCTACCTCTCACTTGCTGTTATTTGAGGTTAATATGAAAATGGCAGTCTTTGATTTGTGGAGTTAGGTGTAGCCAAAAGCTTTTCTTTAATTATATCCGTCCATGCCACTATAGTTAAGGGTCTGTCAGCATTTCCATTATAAACTTCCATTTTCAGGGTTTTATAACACAGCTATGAAAATTAGCTCTGGGCGAAAACTTGACATACAAGGCCTCGTGAGATTCTCCCTCCTCCCCGTCCCCCCTTTTCATTTTTACTGAAGTAAGGGTGAGTGATTTCAAAATGCCTTTTGGCATCTGAAAATATCATTTGGAGTTTAAAAAGAAACAATAAATTTTTAGGCTTTGTACCTGTTTGTTCTACACTTAAGGGAGGTTGTGGACTTATGAATTTAAGCCAAATGGATATTGATCAACAGACATCCTATTTTGTATTAAACAAGAGCCTAGTTTCAAAGATATCCAAAGGCTATTGAGATTTGGCCGAAAATGCTAAGTGTTGAGACTAAGAAATAGTTCAAAAGTGATACTTATCTTTTTTTCAGATGCTGTGTGCCAAAGTACAACTTAAAAGATTAAGGCTGTTTTCCCTTGCTTCAAAATACATTTTGAACGTATTTTGTATTTTTAAATCCTTTTTTTTCCTCCCCGTGAGGCTCGAAGCTCATCCATTTGTTACATTTGTTTTGACATTTAGAGTGTTTGTGTGTGTATATACGCGTTCACAGGAGAACTGTGTTTATTATTCCCCTCGAATATTTTCATGCTTATTAGTTTATTGGTATAGTATCATTCTAAACAAAGATTTTTGGTTTTCCTTTCCTTCAGTGAGAAAACTGGGGATTGCCTAGATAGGAAAGGAAGTAGTACACAAGGAGCTATTCTCTTGAGGGTCTGTTGTGTGCTCAATAATTTACATGAAATGTCTGGAACAGTAGAAAGGATACCCTTGACGGCATGAAACCTTTTTTCTTCCTTTTGTTGTTGTGTGTTCTGTTAGTGTAAATGGGCTACAGTTTTTAGTTATTGAAAAATAGTTTATAACAAACTTAAAATTGGTTATGGTTTTTTAAGTAATCAAAAGAATTATTTGTAGAGTTTGCTTCTTATCTCTTTTTGTCCCAAATGTCTGCTGTTTCCTCATATATAATTCAATACAAATTTGGGAGCAGTGTTCAAATAATTGGGGGAGGAGCACATGAGTAATACATTATGGAAAAATATATTACCAGTTTTTATTTGAAAAATCAAGTAGAGATATATTGTTTACTAAGAGTGATCCATTTGCTATTTTTGGTTGCTTCAGAAGAAGCATAGATATTTCTAAGGGAATGTAGTATAAATCTTAGTGTTTCAGTAATGTGTAAACATGTAAAGAAAAAGTTTCTTTTCATTATTATATATTTTCTATACTCTTTTTTTGGGGGGGATTTTTTTTTTTTTCACAAAAAAGTAGGTTTAGTTTAGTTCGCAATATAGATCCTAAGAAAACACATTTCATGTTCTCTGTAGTTTACAATACTTACATAAATTCAGAGTAGCTAAACATTTGAGATTAAATTGGTGAAAAAAAAAACTGTAATTGAATTCAGACCTCAGAAAATTGTGAAAATGGGGGATTTTTTTTTTAAGCAGTGTCATGCTCTGTCACCTGGGCTAGAGTTAAGTGGCATTATCTTAGCTCACTACAGTCTCCAACTCCTGGGCTGATACAATCCTCCTGCCTGAGCCTCCCAGGTAGCTGGGAATACAGCTGATGTTTTTCTTTTTTTTTTTGTAAAGACAGAGTCTTACTTTATCGCCCTCGGTAGAGTGCCGTGGCATCACACAATTCACAGCAACCTCCAACTCCTGGGCTTAGGCTATTCTCTTGCCTCAGCCTCCCGAGTAGCTGGGACTACAGGTGCCTGCCACAACGCCTGGCTATTTTTCTGTTTTGCCGTTCGCCCCAGGCCGGGTTTGAACCCGCCACCTTTGGTATATGGGGCTGGAGCCCTACTTGATGAGCCACAGGTGCTGCTCTACTTTTTAAAAAGTTTATTTGGTGGAGACTGGGGGTCTCGGTATTGCTTAGGCCACTCTGGAACTCTTAGCCTCAAGTGATCTTCTCACCTTAGCATCCTAAAGTGGTAAGATTACAGGTGCCAGTCCCCATGGCTACCCTTATCTATCTTTGACTGAGTACACATATACTGTAAATTAGTATTTTGACCTTATTTACTCTTTATCAGGTTGAATTTTGCACAGTGTATTTACATTAAGTCTTTTAAAAATTCATGCAGTAATACAGACTCACTGTATTACCTTGGCAGTGTTGGTTCACTTTTTTTATGTTTTGCAGAAATATAGGTTATCTACTTAATTTCTCATGTATAGGAATTAATATTTGGGTCATTTATTTAGTCTCCAACTAGTCTTCCTACATATCTACATAGCAAATGTAGTTGCATAAATACAAAGTGATTTGTTTAAAATATTATAAAGGAAAACTTATGTGTCAGATGTTGACTTCTTTATTCATAAAGTGGGGATAATAGTACCTACCTCACTGGGATTATTTCGAGAATTGTATACAGTAGTGAATACAAAATGGTTAGCACATTGCCAGGCATATTAGTAAATGTTCAGTAAGTGTTAGATAGTAATGCTGTCATTGTCATTGTCAGAAGAACTTATGCTCTAATCTTTTCTCGATAGTATGTTTTAAGCCAGACAGCTTCAGTGAATTTGTATGTCTGTATATGAATGTGTTGACTTATCTTGGATTGTTTTTAATTCATTCCTAAAATAGTGCTTCTAACATAAAGACTATTCAGTAAATATTTGAGTATATAATGAGACAGATTCTTTTTAAACAAAGTCAGAATGGTAAGAAACATTACCTCACTATAATAGACCTTGTGATTGTGTTACTAAGTGCTGCTATAGAAAAAGAAAATAGTTTTTATGGTATAAATGTGATGTATATGTATACCCTTCCTTTCTCTTTATATCTAGTTGACTTGTGGGTATTTCTTCTTTGGGGGAGCCTTCTTATCAACTTTTATTTATTGATTGATTGATTGATTGATTGATTGATTTGATACAGAGTCTCACTCAGTTTCCCTGGGTAGAGTGCTATGGTGTCATAGCTCACAGCAACTGCAAACTTCTAGGCTTGAGCAATCCTCTTGCCTTAGCCTCCCTTGTAGCTGGGACTATAGGTACCTGCCCTAACCCCCAGCTAGGTTTTTCTATTTTTAGTAGCGATGCTGTCTAGCTCTTGCTCAGGCTGGTCTTGAACTCTTGAGCTCGAGCAGTCCACCTGACTCGAGCTCCCAGAGTGCTGGGATTACTAGCGCCTGGCCCTTGTTTTATTCTTAAGCTGCCTTTACCCATGTTAACAGAACATTAGTAATGCTTGCTTAATCTCCCTTCCTCCAGTGCCTTCTCTTCTCAGACCATCTCTTTTCTCAACAGCTTTATTGAGACATAATTCACATATCATATAGTTCATTCCTTGGTTTTTAGTATGTTCATGGAGTTGTGTAACCATTGCCACAATTTTAGGACATTTCTTCACCTCAAAAAAACCCCTGAAGTCCATTAGCAGTCGCTTTGTATTTTCTCCTACCCAATACCACATCTTTAGCAATCACTAATTAGGAAAGTAGATTGACTTTCTGTTTCTACAGATTTGCCTATTCTGGACCTTCCATATAAGTAAAATCATACACAGTGTCACCTTTTGTGACTGACTTCTTTCCCTTAGTACAGTATTTCCTAGGTTCTTCCATAGTTGTATCAGTGCTTTCTTTTTATTGCCAAATATTTCATTGTATTGATAATACCACATTTTTTTTATCATGATCATTAAAGCTACCCACAGTCTGGCTTTACCTACATCTGCTGTTTTTCTTGTTATTCTCCCTTATTTTACCTGGAACTACTAGTTCTTAAGAAATCCCATAGTCTTTCTTATTTCTGTTTATATTTTCTTGTTAAACTTAGGGTTCAGGTCAGAGTATTACCAAGATAGTAGAGCTGGGTTCTCAGGACTGAACAAGCTGATGTCATGTGAGAATCACTGCTAAAGAAAGCGTTAAATTGGGGGAATGAAAGTAGCTGTAAAAACTAGAAGTCAGGAGTGGCGCCTGTGGCTCAATTGAGTAGGGCACTGGCCGAATATACTGGAGCTGGTGGGTTCAAACCTGGCCTCTGCCAAAAGCTGGAAAAAAAAAAAAAAGTCATAAATGGTCAGTACTGGTTACAGTAGGTAGAGAGGTTGGGTGGCAGAGTACAGAAAAAGAAAAAAAAGAACCTGTTTCAAGGGATTTGGGGGAAATGAGAAGGCAGTGTTGGCAGTCAGTATGCAGGTCACAGCTGAGTGTGGGGGCAGTGAGCACCCTGTGCTCCAGGCAGTGACCTCTGTGCACATAAGCAGTGCTTCTTCCTTCTGCTTCTTAAGGGACCTCTCTCATTGCCTGGTACTTGATCCTGTTGAAGCATGGTATAAAAAGCAGGAACTTCGGGGTCAGTAAACCTGAGTTGAGATCACGCCTGCTCCACTTGCCAACACAACAGTCTTCAGAAGTTACTTAACCTTTTCTAAGTTTCAACTGCATCTTTGTAAAATAATACCCACATCATAGGATCTCTGTAAACATCTGCTTAGATTTCTGCTGTCCAGTGCGGTAGCTATTAGTGATGTGTGACAAATTAATGAATATAAAGTAAGAAATGTGCCTTCTTCCATTATACCAGCTACATACCAAGTCCTCAGTAGTTGCACTCGCTTAGTGGATATTGTAGTGGGTAACAGAATTATCTGCCAAGAGGCATCACTGACTTAAATGTTGCTCCTGTTTAGAACATGTACCGTAATGAGCTCAGTGCCTTCAATACGTGTCAGTCTTCTGTTACCTTTTCTTCTTGTTTGTCTTTTTTAAAGACAGGTTCTTGCTCTGTCACCCAGGCTGGACTGCAGTGGCACAATTATAATGCACTGCAGCCTCAAACTCCTGGGCTCAGACAATCCTTTTGTCACATCTTCTCAAGCTAAAAGTACAGTTGTGTACCACTGCGCTTAACTAGTATTTTTTATATTTTGTAGAGATGGAGTTTCACTATATGACCCAGGTTGGTTTCGAACTCTTGGCCTCAAGCAATCCTTCCACTTCAGCCTCCCAGAGTGCTAGGATTACTGTGAACTGTAATGCTAGATGTGACCTATAATGCATGTCTGGCCTTTCATCATTTTTATGTGAACAATATTATCTTTTATTCCAAGCCTCTCTAAAATATTGCTTGTCCACATGGCTCCACCCTTGAATAACATCTATTCCCATTGAGTTTTCTTCACCCTTTCTCTCTGATCTTTTTGTTTTCTACTTTGTGTTGTAAGTATTTTCTACAGAGGAGATACATTCATGCAAAAATTATTTATTCAATAAATTTAACTAATATTTTGAGTGCCTCTTACAATAGGCATTATAGGCACTTGGGGGACATATCAGTGAATCAGTGAAATGAAGCCTGTGTGTGTGCACTCATGCCTTTGTTTTAAGAAAGGTAGACTAAGAAAGTGAAAAGAGGAAGAAACATAGGTATTTATCTTAGCCAGCACCTCCTTTCCACTATTTCATACTTTATTATTTCAGTTATTAATATTACTTATGATTTATATAGGTACTTGTCCCTAAATTTTATCTGCTTATCCAATAGTCCTGCCAATATCCACAGGAAAGTGGACAACAGTATCTGTACAGTCAAGATACGGATTTAGTGCGTAAATAATCTGAATTTCATCATTTGTATTTTATTGCCTCCTGGGCACTCATGGGCAGAAGGGACCTCCAGAGGGTGCTAAGAGGTTCATTCTTCTCAATTAATTGAAAGGTTTTTGGTATTATTGAAAAGTAAAACTGAGAGTTCAGTTTTGTGGGGACCTTTTTTTTTTTTTTTTTTGAGACAGTCTAATTTTGTCACCCTCGGTGGAATACAATGACATCACAGCTCACAGTAACCTCAAACTCTTGGTCTTAAAAAATTCTCTTGCCTCAACCTCCCAAGTAGCTGGTACTACAGGCGCCTTCCACAACCCCCGGCTATTTATTGGTTATAGTTGTCATTGTTGTTTGGCAGGCCTGGGCTGGATTCGAACCCACCAGCTCCAAGTATGTGGCTGGCGCCCTAGCCTCTGAGCTATAGGTGCCGAGCCAGAGGGGAACATATTTATAATTATTTTCTAATTCAATAGGTATCAATCGTCAAGCCAGTTTCTAACTGAAATATGGAAACAGGTGGAGCAAATGGGCATTTGGCCATTTACCTTGTTTTTGGGAGATCTGAGAACCTTTGTTAAGGTTCGGTCTGCAGGAATACTTGGAATCTAAAGGTT
Source organism: Perodicticus potto (assembly GCA_963574655.1). NCBI lineage: Eukaryota > Metazoa > Chordata > Mammalia > Primates > Lorisidae > Perodicticus > Perodicticus potto. The sequence goes on along the minus strand of CAUYRH010175108.1, from coordinate 15,827 downwards.
GAGATTAGAGTGGAAGGAGAAAGTGTTTGGAAGAAGAAACTAAGAAAATGGAGTGAAAGAAATAATCAGTGAAATAAAATTTCTCAAATCTGAAGATTCTATGTTGAAAAGGTTTATTAAGCGACTCCAGCACAATGTAGGAAAATAGAACTCACAGCAGGGACCATCTGTGTGAAATTCAAAATACTAGCTACAAAGAAAAGATACCAAAGCTTTCATGAACTTTCTTCACCCTCAATCTTGTATTTTTTTGTATTTATTTATTTGTGGTCCTGGTCTTGTAATCTCCAGTTATAATTTAGGCCAAATTTGATATTTAACTTTTCTTTCTAACAATTAAAAAATTAGAGAAAAGTAGGATGTGAATGGAGCTTTATATTAGTTTTTATTTTCAGAATTACTCCTACTTCCAGAAGTAAATAAACGGACTTTATGATTTCTTTTTTGATTCTTAGTTGTCACCACAATTCAGAGTTACTAAAAATAAGATTTGGGGGTGGGGGATGAAACCCAGAAAATCTACCTCTCATGATTACAGAAAAAAAGAGGGAAGATAAAAGTGGAGAAAAAACACCGTGAAGCAGAATTTGGGATGAAGAACATTGTATGAAAAGGCAAGGACAAAAGAAATATACTCTGTAAAGAAAACATGTCATTTTTTTGAAAGCGGATCAGTTCAGTTGTTTAGGGAATAGTAGTGCTGTGATTATATTCCGTACCAACCACTGGAATATTTCTTTTTAGCAAATGGTAATAAATCAAAAGATGTTGGGGTGAGGTGAAAGCTAGCTACTTTCCCCAATCTTATTTATGTCACTGTGGTTCCCTATCTGAACCCCATGGTTCACTATAGGTATTTAGACCACCTAGATCTTGAAGCTCTAGATGGAATTCAGCAATGAGTTTACAGGAAGGCATCACTACTGTGTCCTTCATGGCACCACACAGTGCTGTGTTTCTTAAACCAAAGACATGTTGTCATAATAAATACATTGAAGACTGATAAATCCCATTCCTGACAGGTTTGCTAAAGTTAACTCTTCTCCATCTGTGTATAGGTTAAAAACACCTGAAATTGTGACTTAATTATATGGACCTAGTTTTAAGAGATGAAGTGGCATTGTGGCTTTTGGTTTTAAAAGGGAACTTACTCAGAGGAAGCAAGTAAAATTTCAGCATTTGTGTCCAATCAGTGAAGTACAATAAGCTCTCAGACATGATTTTTAAATGATGTACTATGTCACTGAGGGAAAGAAACCAATCTTAATTATCCTAATAATTAATTACTTTTGGATTAATAAAACCACAGAAGATACTATGAATTTTGGGAAAAGTAGATTCATTATAGTTTTATTCTCACCATTTTCTGGTTATTACCCTACAGCTATTTTCTTTAAGATGGATTTCATAGAAAACATCAGTATGTTTTCATTTTATGTATGAACTTAACTCTTGCCACCATATTGTCTATAAGGAACAATTTTTTTCTTCATGTGCCTTATGGAGAAGAGTAATTGCTCAGTTTCAAATTTTATTTGTTTATATTTTAACAAAATTGAGAACAAAGAGTGAAACTAACATTTGAAACTCTTAATTTTCAATTGTTTCTTCTTTACTTACAAGATATATATTTTTCTCTCTTTAGGGTATCTCTTGTCAGATTTAAGGCTTATTTAAAATGAAAAGAAAGCTGGAGCAATTTTCTTTATTCCATTTCAGTCTCCTAAGGCCTGTTTCCCCCTGGTGAGCTCATAGCAACAGGGGGGTTTAAGGGAATTCAGCTTTCTGCAAATTAATGTCTCACATCATGAAAATTCAGGACTTTTTTTTTTTTTATCTTGAAAAGTAATACAGTGAGTGCGAGTATTATTTCTTGCCAGCGGGTGGAAGATGAATGATTTTGTCACAGTTTTACTGCTTGATGAGCAGTGTCCTGAGGGTCAGGCTTAAGTCTGTGTCACTATGCTGCTCATTACTCTTGAGCTAAATAAGGGCTGATTGGATCTAAATTGCCTAGCACATGGGCCACAGATGAGCTCAGTGAGCAGGGGATGACCTGCTATTCAGTCTGGGAGTCACCCCGGTGTGCAAATGCAGCATTAGAACACCGTGGGAGAATGAGAGGCTACCGGCTGCTGCCAGCAAAAGAAATCGAAATGTAAAAACTCTTTGATGCTGTGATGTTAGAATTTGAAATGTAGGAAGTGACAGGTTGATGGTACTTATCAGCTTTGGCTGGATTAGAGAACAGTGTCATCTTGCTTATATAATGACAGAAGAATGAAGCCAGCAGCTAACTACTGTTCAGAGTGGAACCGCTGCTGTTGCCACAGCCAGGCATTGCTGCCTCCTACTGGCAGTTTTCCTGGAAACCAGTAAAATATAATGAAATAAAAAGCCTCCCCTGTCGGTTTCCAGGAATCTTGGGCTCTTCGGTGGTGAAAAGCTGCTGTGAAAGAATGCCCCCTCCCCCACAAAAAAGGATATTTTAGAGCATACTTAATAAGAAATTATATTTTTAAAAAATCAATATTGGAAAATTGGTTATTCCTGAATCTTTTGGTAAACAAAGGGTTAATCCATTTATGAAGTGAAATTACTCGGGGCCAGAAATCTTGTATATCCTTCCTGGAATAATGTTCTTTCAGGGGCCTCAACTAGCTTGGTTGATCTATTTTTTCCTTTCTTTCTTTCTTTTTTTTTTTTTAATCAATAATAGCATTTTATTAACAACTAATCTTCAAAATCTAAAACCTCCAGTATTAGCACATGATTAAAAAAAAGTAAAAAACATTTCTCAATGTGTAACTTATGTTGCATTAAGTCTTTTCTCTTAGGGACGAAGGTAAGATGGAAGGGAAATGTTTCTCCCACAAGTCAAATGGTTTGAAAAAATAAAACCCAGCAAAAACCTATGGTAGAACATCTCTATTTAATTTTATTCCTACATTTGTAGTTTTTTTAAAAAATCAATATTAGGTTGTTATATGCTTGTGGTGTTAAACTTGTGAAATGTAGATGAATTTTTTAAAAATTAGGTGACCATGTTGAGAGAGGTACTGTTGATATTTTATTATATTCTTTCATACTTTTCCTATTCATATACTTTTTTAAAAGAAAAGAGATGAAATACTATTTTATTGGCTTGCTTTTCTGACTGTATCATGAACAGCTTTCCATTTCAGTGACATCAACATTATTTTTGGTGTCTTTATAATATTCCATGTGCCTATATGCTAGAGTTTACTAGGCCTTTTTTAATTTGTGAAAGCCTTTGCTATTTTGAATTTTTCATCATTAGATACTAAACCATGGTGAAAGTGCTTATGCGTATCTTGGCAAAGCTTTTGGGTATTGTACAATTGTGTGCTGCATAATCCCAAAGACGCCATTCACAACATTGTAAATGAGGCTTTGATAATTCAGATTTGTTTGGTTGTACATGGAGGGTATTTTTTTAAATGATTTAAAATATAGAACCTTAGATGTAATTCTAAAAAATGATTGGGAGCCATGTTTTAATTATATTTAAAATTTATACATACATAATTACCGACTTCTTACAGAAGCAAATTTGTAACTAATAGAAAACCTTACGCTAGAAAAAAATAAAGTTCTCCAGTTTTTGAGAACAAAACTATACATGTGTATTTTGAAAGAATAGAGAGAGGAATCTTCTTGAGTCTGTGGTAAAATGACAGGTAACAGAGTTAATGAGTTAACTTACATTTCCCAGAATTAACATTTTTGCTACACTTGTTATTATAGGTGCCCTTCTATTTCCTTTAAGCCTCTTCTTTCTTACTATTGATATCATATATAAAATAAAGTTTTTTTTTCTATAGTACATTTTTATTACATTTTTGTGACTCTTGTCTAGTCCATTAAAATAAAGTTTTTAATATAACTCATGAAACACGTGAAGACCCTACAGATAGTGTTTTTAATGCCCCTTTAAAATTTTTATATTATCAAAATTCATGTATTTACAAAGAAAACAAATAATACAGAATTATGTATAGTAGAAAATAAGTTATTCTCACCCTAAATCCTTCCTCCCACAAAGAAAATCCCTATTAACCCTTTGAGAATAAATATTCTTCTAAGCTGCTATTGCTTCTCCTTTTATTCACATTGCCTCTTTTACCACCTCTTTTATTTTGAAAGGGGGGGACAAAAATGGGATTATACTATGGAAATTTCTACAACCTCATTTTTTTTTTTTTACAAAAGATATCAAAGACATGTTTCTCTTCCTACATACACACACACAAATCATGTAAGCCTGCATGTTATTTCAGTGTGTAAATAAACCTTTATTTAACCCATTGAATGTAGGAACTGTACCTCATATTATTTGGCTCTTTGGTATCTATATGATCTTCCAGAGTCAAATTAGCTTGAAAATTTGAGTTGCTTTTAGCTTATTTAAACAGAATATTAACTGTAGTTAAATTTTGTGAATTATTAGTATATCTGGTGTCAAAACCAGTGGCAAAAATTCTTACCTTAGTCATTTAACATGTGAATTATATATGGAATTAGTCTTTTGCTTGTAGTAAAAAAGAATATATTTTATAAAATATTGCATATCTGAATTTGAATCCTAACTCTGCCACTCTTTTTCACTTCAGTTTGTAATAAGTCATGTGACTTCTTTGAGCCTCAATTTTTCTAACCTGTAAAATGTGAGTAATAATACTTATTGAGTAGGACAAAAGAGATAATACATATCAGATGTCTAACAGAATACCTAATGATGATTGCTTTATTATCATTACTGTTTGTCCATTGGTTTCAGAGACGTGAAATTAAAAAAATTATTTTAACTGTAAATTTAATACAGTTTCCCACTGTGAAGTAAGATTTGTAGGGCTCTCTTCTGAAGCAGCTCAGTGCTATTCCATGAAAAGATTACTATTGTGCTTTAAGTAAATGAATAAATTACTTCCTTGGTCACATCTCTCTTCTATTTTTCACATGGCTTTGGAGACAATTCTTCAGTATTAATTTTGTGCTTATGCATAAAACAGAAATGACTGTATTTTTCAGTCAACACATTTTTATTGAGTGCCCATCAAGTATCTGTTATGGCAGACTTTAAACTATGCAGAATTCTCTCTAAGATTGCCTTATATAAAATAAAGCGTGTGATTATGTGGCAATAAGTCAGTCACACTATGTTATGTAGCTGATTGGTGGCATCTATTAGAAGGGGGATGCACACGTCTTTAGAAGCTTGTGTTTATATAGATAGCAGTTAAGAAAATTTTTAAAATTGACATCTCCCACACATTCTGCTAATAATAAAAATAATTAGCTACTTGTACACACATGCAAGGTCTTTGGTGAACTATTTATTATAGCACTGTGTCATTGATACACTTCTCCACATTTTCTTTTAAAATCTATCTTCTGTTCCCATTCTCTGACACCTAATATTCTCCCCACTTTCTTGTGTGCTAGAAATTTTTATTCTCTTAAGGACAGCAATTAAGATATTAATGTGAGTAAATAGAATCCAAAACCAGTATCGTATGGCTTTGTGTACTTTATTTTTTGAGACATGTCTCACTCTGTCACCCTGGTTAGGGTGCTGTGGCATCATTAGAGCTCACAGAAACCTCAAATTCTTGGGCTCAAGAGATCACCTTGCCTCAGCTTCCCAGGTCATTGAGACTACAGGCACCCACCAGTATGTCTAGCTAGTTTTTCTACTTTTAGGAATTTTGCTCTTGCTCAGGCTGGTCTTGAACTCCTGAACTCATGGAATCTACACATCTCAGCCTCCCAGAGCTAGGGTTACAGGCACAAGGTATCGTACCCAGCCCGCTTTGTGCATTTTAAAAGTTTATGTAAATACTATCATAACAGGGATATTGCATATAATTGTGCAGCTTACCCTCTCCCCTTTTTTTTTAATCATTATGCTTTTGAGATCTGTTGCTGGAAGATGTGTATATTGGTAAGATGAAGGATTAAGCCAAGAACAAGAAATATTTTGAGTTCAATAAATGAAGAATCTGGCTCAATGCCTGTAGCTCAGCGGCTAGGGCACCAGCCACATACACCAGAGCTGGCAGGTTCGAACCTGCCCGAGCCTGTCAAACAGCAATGACAACTACAACCAAAAAATAGCCAGGCATTATGGCAGGCGCCTGTAGTCCCAGCTATTCGGGAGGCTGAGGCATAAGAATTGCTTAAGCCCAAGAAGTGGAGGTTGCTGTGCGCTGTGACACTACGGCACTCTACCCAGGGCAACAAAGTGAGACTGTGTCAAAGAAAGAATGTAGCACAGAACAGTGAAGGGACAGGAGGACAGTTGTACTGGCCCAATGCTTAATTGTTCCAGATTGAAGTAGAAGGACGACAATCTGTAGGAGAAAGGCCTCCAGGAAAAAGCAAAAACGGAAAAAAATTTTTCTAGTTCCAGAGGAGAGAAAAACAACTTCTTAATAAAATGCTTTGGCTTTGGCTCATCGCCTGTGGCTCAAGTGCCTAAGGCGCCAGCCACATACACCTGAGCTGGCAGGTCTGAATCCAGTCCAGGCCCGCCAAACAACAATGACAGCTGCAGCCTGCCTGGTGTGTGTCAGGTGCCTGTAGTCCCAGCTACTTGAGGTAGGGGAGGCAGGAGAATCGCTTGAGCCCGGGAGTTAGAGGTTGCTGTGAGCTGTGATGCTACAGCACTCTACCCAGGGTGACAGCTTGAGGCTCGTCTCAAAAAAAAAACACACAAAAAAATGCTTTTGCTTTGTAAAGTCTGTATCACATAAGAGGGGTTATTCTAATGACTTCCCATTAAATAATCTATTTTGCCTTTTAGTATTAATTTGCCACAGCAATTTATATATCAAATGCATCAAAGTTACATACATTTTATATTTTTTAAATATACTGACCCCACTTGAAATTTCCATTTTATATATATTTTTCATGTATAAAGTTAGAAATATTCACATAAATAAATAGCTAAGAGGTTTTTATCTTTTTCTTTTGGTTTCCTAGAAGAATTGCAGTATAACTCAGTAAATGTTTCTTGAGTAATTTTTTTTCTTTTTTGAGACAGGGTCTTGCTTTGTGGCTGGGCTGGAGTGCAGTGCAGTGGTGTCATTATAGTTACTTTAACCTCAAATTCTTGCTCAGGCAATCATCCTGCCTCAGCCTCTCTAGTAGCTGGGATTCCAGGTAGGTGCCACCACACCCAGGCTAATTTTTATATTTTTTTATATAGAGACAAGGGTCTAACCCTTGCACAGTTGGGTCTCAAATTCCTGACCTCAAATGATCCTCCTACCTCGGCTTGCTAAAGTGAGAGGATTACAGGCATGTGCCACCACACCTAGCCTTGAATACTTTCTAAGTGTCCCAGAACTGTGGTAGTAAGTGGTCTTGTGCACATTTGTGTGTTTGCTGCACTTGTAGAGCTTACAGTGTAGTAGAAAGCAGCTATTTAATGCCTCTAAGGTTTTAATATCTCCATCATCATTCTTTTCTGAATTCTGTAATGGTGGACCATTAGTTTAATTTAAAATATAGAATTTCTTACATTCTGAAGACCACTCATGTAAGATGGTAGGTGGTCTCTGAAATATAGGAAATCAAGTATATTGCAGTGGAAGTTTTGTGAGAAGATATAGCTATGATATTCCCTATTTCCCAGAAAACAAGCATGTTTTCCTAATTTAAAGGATTAAACATTGCTCAATCCAGTATTTCCATGTGTACTGATATAGCCATGTCTTGTCTTTTATGTGTCTTCTGAATTTGTCATATAAAATAAGACTGGTAGACACTAGGAACTTGTATCCTTAGAACATATAAACTCATTTAAACATTGGACAGAGGGATATATTTTATTCCCATTGGAATAGTGATTTCATGGGAAGAAGTCAGGTTAAATGTTTATATACAGACATACAGCCTTTGTCTTGCTATCTTTTATGGTATTTATTTCAGAATCCCTAAAGTTGGAGAATCCTTTATTCACCCAGGGTCTTTTAGTTCTTGTATTTATGTATAATACAGAAGTTCAAAGCAAAGGAAATAGTTTTTTGAAATTGCTACCTATTTATGTTTACCTATTGTTTTGCATTTTAAGTATTTTCTGTCTCCTCAAGTATTCATTAATATAGTATTTACATTTCTTTTAGATGTGACAACCACTGGTTTAAGGATAAATTAAATTTATAGGAAGAAGCAAATTGAGATGGGATCGTGAAGTGATGGAAAGATCCTTTTGTACCTAATTCATCTCTAATTGTGTTAGACCTCAGGCTGGTCTCCATATTTCATTTTTTTCATCTGAAGGATAAAAGATTGGGTTAGACTACTTCAGTGTTTCTAATTACATCAATTATATATTGAATTTTTCTTAATTTTTAAGTAAACTTGCTTTCCTTTTTAGAGTTGATACATGAAGTGGAAATATGATTTATATACAGCTGACACAATTAAACTTTATTCAATTAACTTTATTTTGTCTTCTACTTATAAATTGCTGTTTTTATTTTTCATTTTAAGCAGCATGTGTAAAATAAAAATACAAATAAGCATGACATCAGGCTTTTTTAAAGCATCAATTTGCAGTGCCACAAATATAAAATACTTTTACTTTGGCCTGTAGTTAGTGATTTTTGGTTATGCATTAGATAAGAATTTAGTCAAGAAATAGTGAAATGCCTACTTTGTACAGGATGTCTTTTCAGGTAGAAATATAGTAACAGCATATTTAGGCCATGTGTAGTGGCTTGTACCTGTAGTCCAAGATACTGTGGAGGCTGAGGCAGGAGGATCACTTGAGGCCAGAAGGTTGAGAGCAGCCTGGGTGATATAGCAAGACCTTATCGCTTAAAAAAAAAATAAAAATAAAAAACAAAGCCTATTTGTTTAGGGCCTCTTGTACCTCAGGGTCTTCACACAGTTTGAATTCTCATTTCCTTTGCTTTGCAGAGAGATTTGAATAAATAATTACAAATAAATCGCAGTGGAGGTTGAGGTGGATGAAGGATAAAAGCGTACACAGGCAGGTGTTTCTTGGATGCTTTGCATGGGCATGTTCTCTTAACTGTTGCTACATAGGACATGAGCAAGATGTAACGTTGTCTGGGTGGACATGTATGATACCGCGCATAGTGTAAGAAAGCTCTGCTGTTGAAGATACTTCTTGGTTTGTGTGCAAATTAAAGATTAGATAATGGTTACAGGGAAATTATTTTTTAGTGAAATAATACATGTATATAGTTCAAAGTGAAAATTAATAAGTAATGAACACCATAAGGTATTTTGCAGATGGATCAGTAGGAGAAAAGGAGGGAAAAAATAAGATGTGAAGAGGGGATCTGGAGAAATATTTTGAAATAGCATTTGAAGTGGACATTACACTTGTGATAAGAAGGAGGAAAGATAGAAGAATGGCAATTAATATAACGTGTTTATAGGAGAAAAACTTCTAGATCAAGAGAATGATCGAAGAACAGGAAAGAGGAATGGGTTAAATGTTTTTTGAGGGGTAAATAGTGTGATGAAAGCTGAGGATATAGTAGAAGATGATGCCAGATTGCAAAAGGCTTTGAAATTAGGGCAGGAGTTTAGACTGAGTGAAGAGGAAACCAAGGACTATAGGTTTTACGTAGAGGGACATCATGAGAGCAATTCTTTAAACCCACCATGTGTTCTTTTCTCCCTCTAAATCAGGGGTCCTCAAACTTTATAAAAACAGGGGCCAGCTCACTGTCCCTCAGACGATTTGAGGGCCGGACTATAGTTTAAAAAAAAAAACTGAACAAATTCCTATGCACACTGCACGTATCTTATTTTGAAGTAAAAAAACAAAACGGGGATCGCCCCTGTGGCTCAAAGGAGTAGAGCGCCAGCCCCATATACCAGAGATGGTGGGTTCAAACCCAGCCCTGGCCAAAAAAAAAAAAAAAAAAAAAACGGAACAAATACAATATTTAAAATGAAAAAAAAAAAAAAGGCACCCCCTATCTGCCAAAAAAGAAAGACCTCCTAACTTCAGGAAAAAAAGGCCCTACTAACTGCAAAATTAAAAAAAAAAACAAATAGACCTCCTAACTTCAAAAAGAAATAAATCCTAACTTGTTCTTACCTCGGCCCTCAGGCAGCAAGCAGCAGGCTCTGCACAGGCAAGCTCGTGACTCCCCTGATCAAGAGTCTCAGTCTCACTTGAGACTGAGAGGAGGCGGCTAAGCAGGACCGGTGGGGGTGGGGTAAAAACACCCCGCGGGCTGGATAAATATCCTCCGCGGCCCCGTGTGGCCCGCGGGCTGTAATTTGAGGACCCCTGCTCTAAATAATAAGCTCCTTGAGAGGAAGACCTTGCCTATTCCTTTCCCCTTAATTCCTTTGACTGAAATATTCACTGACCTGCCTGGAAAGCTTATTTCCTTTCAGGTGTAGGTGAAATAGGAAGTTTCCCTTGTGAAGGGTTTCTAGGTTCCCCAAGGAGGGTACGGACCTTCCTCCTTGTTTACCATGTTCATAGTTGTGTCACCTGGAACATTCACCACTCAAGTGTCATCTCTTTCACTGGATCAGTACTTATGGAGGGCAGGGGATTTGTCTTATGCATCTTTGTATCTTCAGCACGTAGGTGTCTGGATAAAGTGTTGCTGAATAAGTCTGTTGAACGAATGATTGATAACTGTATATAGATCTTTCTGCCAGTAACATGCAGAAAGAGAACTTTAGGCAACAAGTCATTGTGGTAATAAAGCCTACTAATAGGAAAATGCCAGAGTAACTTTTAAAAGTACAAGAGTATAGGAGAAAACATTAGTTTTGAAGTCATGCCTGGGACTGAGTGAAAAGTAAATAAAGGAGAGGGATAACCTAGTGGCCCAGGCTGCTGGTGTCGAGTCTGGCAATGATATTGAACAACATTTTGAGTAAGTACAGAAATTTTAGGAACTATGAATTAAACTGACCCAACAGCTTCTTACACTTAAATACACCTTTTACTTATGTTTAGCTACTGGTAAGATATTTCACTCTTCCTGTGGTCTAGGACTCCTCTCACTGGTGCTGTAGACCTCAAAACATGGATTGTGGTGTCATTCTGTCTGCTGTTTCAGCAGTGTAAGTGCAGAGGCTGCTAATCTTCAATGACTCCTCCCCCCACCGCCCCACTCCCAGTTCTCTTCCTTGTGTGATGCAATGAGATCAAGAGGAGTGGTCCAAATGTGAGATACATCTCTTAATGTTGGTACTCTCAGCAAGCTGGCTCCTCCTCCTTCAGTGAGAGGAGGTCCTGTTTATTTTTGAAAAGGGTTAATTAAGCCTTAGGGCAGTCCTTGGTTCACAGAAATCTGACTGAGAATCTGTCTGTGCCTGGAAGACTTTCATAGGTCAGTGCCTTGTCCCTGACCAAAGACTGGGAAGAGCCTCACATGGGCCCTTGATTTACAGCTTCTGAGAGTTCCTTTTTGAAAGAGAGGAACAGCCTTTAACAGATGGTTACACTTGTGTGATAATTTATTTTTTATAGTTAATGTTTTTCTTCGTAAGCGCAGACCATTTCAATGAAATTACGTTTTCAAGCCAAAAGTGCATCTTTATTCCTATGGCTTACAAGGTTTATGCATTTAGGTGTGTAACACATGGCATTAGGCCATAAACTTCTGTTCTTTATTTCATACACAAATATAATTGTCCAGTGGAGCATTGATACCTTCTGTGATCACTCTCTCAATTCAGGAATGATATGTTTTCAGGCCATACTAATCAAAGGAAAACGTGATATAATCATTTGTTTGGCTATAATTTGCTTACAACCCTGGAAAATTTAATTATAGAAAAGTGAGTAAAACTTTTGGTAGATCTTTCTGATTGAGTTTATCACAAAGTTTTATTAAATGGAAAGTTCCCACAGACATTTCATTTTTTAACTGTAGCTTCATGTGGTGAGGTTTCACTGTATTATAAAAATGATACTTTTAAAGATATTGTAGGTTTATTTGGCCTTCCTTGTCTTTAACTAGCATTGGGTTATATTTAACTTTTCTTTTAATCATGGGAAAGAAAGCACTCCAAAGAAATGTTAACACAGTTTAAAACTTACACATTTTTGCTATATTAAATCTTTAAAACAGTAATTTTAGAGAACTGTAGTTCTATCTAAAATCTAAAAGTTGAACAATACCTAGTTTTATGCCACTGTGTACTGAGTGAAATTGATGTAGTCCAGATAAAGGATGTTTATTGATCTCTTTCAACTATATTTATATCATATTGAAAATTTTTATTCTGTCTTTCTTCCATGCCCTTCAAAAAATATCTAAATGTTTCATTTTCTTTTAAGGCAACTCAGAAATGAGATACTTAGAGTTTTCTTTTTAAGAAAAAGAAAAATCTTTCCCCCCTTTCTCAAAGTGTATCCTTAACATCATTTGTTGTGACAAAAATTATGATAGATACCCCCTCCACTGCATTTCTTTGTCTGCTGTAAGAATATAAGAACATAAAATAATTTTATTATAGTTCATTTATAAAAAAGTGTGCTAATGTAGTGCTTATGTTGAAATTTAAAAACTTTTTAACTTGTAATTTTTCTCTAGAGGATTTAAAGTGTAAGAAAGAAACATTTGTCTTTAATTTTACTGAAAGTCTAGTGTGTATGTATACATGTGGGGGTCGGGGGTCAAGAGAAATCAGTTTTGAAAACGCTCCGGCAATCTTTCTTTTCCCTGTTAAGTATGTACTGTAAATTGTGCTTCTAGAAAGAGATAGAGGGGAATATGGAAAAGGAAAGTAGAAAAATTAAGAATCATTCCAATAAAATGGTTTAATTTATGCCTCTGCAGTTAAGCAGTGCTCCTGGTTAACAGAAATACCCTTCAGCTATGCGGGATTTTGGAGGGTTGGAGGGCACTCATTTGCACATAAATAGCCATTAACGGTAAATTCCCAGAGGTCTCCTGTTGCATGTTAGTGGTTCTGACCTACTTAGCTAGCTTAAATTTGTTTTACAGAATTATTATAATTCTATCCTTAGTACTTAAACTTTGTGATTAATGCATGCCTCACAATACAATTAAAGTATAATTACACAGTTTTGCAGTTTCCTGTTATGGTGTTATTATTACAAAGATCTGGATTTTGCAAATAATGGAAGAGTTAAGGTGTAGATATTTATCAGCTTTTGCTGTTACTGTGTGATTATGTGAAATGGAACTCTTGTATGTCTGCAGAAGGCGAGGCATTAAGTGTAGCCTTTGGAAATGATTGGGTCGGTTGATAGTGTGTTGGCCTGTGGTCCCTTTGGTATACTATCTACACTGACACATCTCAGGCTTTTTGCTTACAAATGTTTCTGAGTGTGCTTTTCAGTATAGCTTTTTCAAGTATTTCTAAACTATATTAGAACCTTTAACCATTTTATTACAGAAGTAGTATTGGGATGAAGGTCAGGCGATAGTAGATGAACACAGAGGGACTTGGGAGATCTGAATTCTGATGCTGACACTTGCTGCTCAGGTGTGCAGAACAACTCGTGCTCTGAAGATTTGTGTCCTCATCTGTAAAAGGAGTAGTTTAGACTAGAAAAGGTTGGCAAACAGACACTGCCAGTCAAGTCTTGTTTGTGGCCTGTTTTTGTACAACCAGGGAGCTTAAGAATATTTTTTACATTTTTAAAGGTCTTACATTTAAAAACAGTAAGAATGTGTTAGCAGGCAGTGGTGGTGTGCACCTGTAGTCCCAGCTACTCAGTTTGGGCAACGTAGTGAGACTGTCTCTTAAAAAAGAACATGTGACATTGTGTGTGGCCTTCAAAGCCCAAAATTATATTTACAAAAAAATCTTTGCCATGTCTCTGTTTTATGTTTCCTTAGGTTCCTCTCAACCTACATTCAGCATTAAATTATGATTACAGCTGTTTATTATTTATTTTTGAGATAAGATTTCACTATGTTGCTTGTCCAGGCTTGCCTGGAACTGCTGGGCTCAAGTGATCCTCCTCCCTCAGCCTCCCTTGGGAAGCTAGGCCACCGTTTCTGAATGTATAGTTGATTCTTTTTAAATGCTGATGTTTTACAGTACTGCCCATCTGTTTTGAGTTTCATTTATTTCATGTTTCCTACTTAGGGTTATCTGTGATGTGATACCCAATACCTGCCTTTTCAGTGCCCATAATACATCAGTTAGCATGCTTTTAAATTTGGGAGTGGTGAGTACTTTCTAAAGCTTCATAATTTGAAATTTAGGTTTCTATTAAAGAAAATTCTCAGTAAAATGAGAGATGTCATGAAATGACATAAAATTAGAGGTATTGAAGAGGAACAGTGGGGATGAAATCCTTGACTTACTTTGAAATATCTAACACTGTCAGTTTGGAACATTTCAGAAATTTTGTTCTGTTTTACAGAAGAATTGTAAATAAATGTTAAAAAGTGTTTTCTAATGAGCTATAGAAACCTTTTCAAAAATTTTTTTCTGAGCATCATTTTTGTCCAGTGTATGGTGCTGTCACTTAGGAAGATATGGACCACTGTTAAAGTGTGGCTGCGGATGAGTGGTGGCCAGCTATGACATTTGGAGGAATTTAGCATTGAATATTGTTTGCATGTTAATATGCATTAAATATAATGTGATAAGTAGTTTTAAGCCGTTTTTATTTGATCTTTTGAGAGAAAATCTAGTCCCATCTAGGAAAAAGAGATGGTCAGAAATATCAGCTGCAGTGTAAAGTTGGCATGCTCTCATCACATTTTTTTTTCCAAAGAAAAAATAGTAACCCTATAATAATCAGTCTAATGAATTCAGAAATTCATTGATTGTCCCAGCTCTGGGTAGATTAGGTCGAGACTTGCTTCAAGGAGTGGAATTTATGAAATGTTTGCTGCATCCAGCGAGGGGAGCTGCTATAATACAGCTGCCTCCTCGGTGGTTTGCTTTGATCCTGAGGAATGAAAGGACAGGAGGATCAGCTCAGGTCTAAATGAGATTACAGCTGGTTCTGCAGCTTATCTGGTCTATTGCCAACTAGTGTGGCTTTGCACGTCCTAAGGGGTTTACAACAGAAACTGTTTATTGAGTATCATCGGTTTACTCAACACAAGCAGGCTAATCCTTCCCAGCCTCAGCATGTTGTAGAATTGTGCAGAAGCCAAACCAAAAGCTGGTGTAGCCAGCCCCTCTAGAGCCCTTTGTCTCACTGTATATTGATTTTTACCTGAGTTAAAGGCAGTTAAAAAAAAAAAAAAAAACCAATAACCAGTCCTATTGTGAATAAAAGGTTAATCTTACCTAAAATCTTATAAAAAGCATCTGTTAACCCTAGAAGGGACAGCCTCCTTTTTTTGCCTTTCTAGTCAAGTGGGATTTTCTGGTTTCAAATTTCGAAGAACAAGAAACAGCTTAAAAGATCTTGTTAGGCATTCCAAGTTCAATGCTTCACTCTCTCCTAGGAGTGTTAATAACAAAGAGCTTTATATATGGAATGTGGGATGATTTGTTTCTAAATAGCGAATTTTTGCTTTATATCCATTTTGGACAAAGCAATTTTTTTTTTTCAGTATGGCAAGCAAATTGCATGAAAACCTTAATTAAGGAAAAAAACTCAACCTCCAACATTAATGGCCAATAGTCATTTTACCTGGTGATCCCTTGATTAGTAGTATATTTCTTTAATGAATACAGACTAGTGATTAGAATTATTTTTATTCTTTTTTTTTTTTTGAGACAGAGCCTCAAGCTGTCACCCTGGGTAGAGTGCTGTGGCATCACAGCTCACAGCAACCTCTAATTCCCAGGCTCAAGCGAGTCTCTTGCCTCTGCCTCCCAAGTAGCTGGGACTACAGGCGCCC
>CAUYRH010175106.1:0-61830 GCA_963574655.1 Perodicticus potto | reverse complement strand
ATGTGCCTAAACTATTGACACAGTTTTGCCATCTTTTTTTTTTTTTTTTTGAGACACAGTCTCACTTTGTCACCCTCAGTAGAGTGCTGTGGTGTCACAGCTCACAGCAACCTCCAGCTCTTGGGCTTAGACGATTCTCTTTTTTTTTTGAGACAGAGCCTCAAGCTGTCACCCTGGATAGAGCGCTGTGAAATCACAGCTCACAGCAACCTCCAATTCCTGGGCTCAAGCGAGTCTCTTGCCTCCGCCTCCCAAGTAGCTGGGACTACAGGCGCCCACCTCAACGCCCGGCCATTCCTTGGTTGCAGCCGTCATTGTTGTTTGGTGGGCCCGGGCTGGATTCGAACCCGCCAGCTCAGGTGTACGTGACTGGTGCCCTAGCCCGCTGAGCCACAGGCGCCGAGCCTTAGGCTCAGCCTCTTGCCTCAGCCTCCCAAGTAGCTGAGACTCCAGGTGCCCACCACAATGCCTGGCTATTTTTTTGTTGCAGTTTGGCCTGGGCCAGGTTCGAACCCACCACCCAATGGTATATGGGGTTGGTGCCCTACTCACTGAGCCACAGGCACCGCCCAGTTTTGCCATCTTAATGGTAGCTTGTGTGTGTCAGCATCAAAGAAGCCTGGAGAGAAAGTGGCAATGAAGTCACAAAGGGTATTTTTTTTTTTTCGAGACAGAGTCTCAAGCTGTCACCCTGGGTAAAGTGCCGTGGTGTCATGGTTCACAACCTCCAACTCGGGCTCAAACAATCCTCTTGTCTCAGTTTTTTCTATTTTTAGTAGAGATGGGGTCTCGCTTTAGCTCAGGCTGGTCTTGAACTCGTGAGCTCAAGCAATCCACCTGCCTCAGCCTCCCAGAGTGCTAGGATGACAGGCGTGAGCCACCATGCCCAGCCATGAAGGGTATTTTTCACAGCTTGTTGAGAATTGAATATTTTTCCTTGCAAGTAGTGGTCAAAGCCAGGAAGAAGTGGTAATCAGTTGATGCAAGGTCTGGTGAATACCTTGAATTACAGAGAGTTTCCAAGTTCAGCTTGCATAGTTTGAGCAATGATGTTTGACAGGCGTTGTCTTCAAGAGGATTGGTCTGTCTCTATTGACCAATCTTGGCTGCTTAATCACAACCATCCTCATCATTTTCTCCAGTTGGTTGCAGCAGACGTCTGTTGTAATCGATTGGCCAGGTTTCATGAAGGTGTACGGTTAATACCAGGATCCATACATAATGCTGGATCACCCAACAGACACTATTAGCTTTTATTGATGAATATTCGGTTTTGGACTGTTTCAGCACTTCATCTTTATCCAACCATCGTGCCGAACGCTTGTAATCATCAAACAGAATCCATTTTTCATCACAGGTAACAATATGGTGCAGAAATGGTTCACCTTGATGTTGGGACAGCAAAGAAAGGCAAGATTTGAGATGATTTTTCTTCTGACGCTCATTTAATTCATCTAGAACCCATTTATCTAGCTTTTTTACTTTGCTAATTTGTTGTCGATAGTACAATATTGGAATGATAATGTCAAACCTTGCTGCTAATTCACGCATAGGCTGAGATGAATTGCTTCCAATACAGCTTTCCTTTCATCATTATCCATGTTGGTCTCAGGTCATCCACATGGCTCATTTTCAAGATTAAAATCGCCAGAATGGAAATTCTCAAACCACTGAGGTACTGTAGATTCTTTAACCACATCTTTCCCAAACACCTTGTTGGTATTTTGAGCTGTGTGAGCTACATGGGTTTCATGATGAAACTCAGATTCAAAAATAACACAATTGGCTGGGCGCCGTGGCTCACGCTTGCAATCCTAACACTTTGGGAGGCCGAGGTGGGTGGATTGCTTGAGTTCAGGAGTTCAAGACCAGCCTGGGCTAGAGCAAGACCCTGTCTCTAAAAAGATAGCTGGGCATTGTGGCTGGTGTCTGTAGTCCCAGCTACTTGGGAGGCTGAGGCAAGAGGATCGCTTGAACCCAAAAGTTTGAGGCTGCTGTGAGCTGTGACACCAGGACACTCCACTGAGGGTGACAAAGTAAGACTCTGTCTAAAAAAAAATAAAAATAAACCCCCCCACAAATTTTTGGCTTATTCACGGTTTCACAAAAATTGCTCTAAAAAATTTGAAAGATAATCACAAGCCAAAATATGCATTTCAAACAATGAGAATGTATCTTCCCACACACCAAAAGTGCCAAAGTGAAATGTCAGGGACATCAATTGTCAAACTTAGTACTTAGGGTGATCAGACATTTCCTACTTAATTACCTAATGTTTTCCAAAATAACAGTATTTGGTGAACAAAGCGGCATTGTTTTCATTTACATTTTTGCAGATTTCTTTTATGTCTGGGTTATGATCTTGAAAAATGTTTGACATCTCGAAACTCCCTAAGAGACTGCTGAGCCACACTTTGAGGAGGATGGTGAGGGGTGTCCTGGCAGCAGTGAGCCTGGTGAGGAGGGGGCAGAAGGTGAGGGGCAGGAGAGCAGGGGTGAAGAACAGGGGCAAATTTGAGAGAGGGGGGTGGCTGAGAGGCAGGAGCCAGGCCACACTTTGACTATAAGGGGTGGGAATCTAGCCTGGGTGCTGGCTGGTAACGCAGCACTGCCATGAGGGGCAGATCTGAGGAGGAGATGATGAATTACATTGGGTTTGGAGTGTCTGTGGGCTCCCCCCCTCGACAGTGCCCAGAGGTGGGCCTGGCCAAGAAAGAGATGAGTCTGTGTGGGAGGGAGGGTGTTGCTGGATGAAGCTGTGAGAACCCAGAGGGAGGGTCCTCAAGGGAGATGGGAGAGAGATTTGGCCTGGGTGTCTGCCATAGGAGGGCGTGAGGGTCTGTCTCCTCCTCGCCTTGCTGAGCAAACATTGCGTAATCCCAGCCAGCTCCAAGGAGAAACAGCCAAAGAGGGGCCTGGCCAGGGCCCAGCCTAGAGGGGAACTGGGGACAGGGAAGGAGGGAGGCCCCAGAGCTGGAAGGGGAAGCTGCTGGGGGTGTGCAAGGTCCCCAGCCAGGGGTGGGGATATTCAAGGGAGGAGCACATCCAGGGGCCTCAGTGGGAAAGAGACCAGAGGGGGTTCTCTCCATCTTGGAATCTCTGCTGTGCTTTGAGAACTCAGTGTCTTGCCAGGTGGAAGCAGGTACTGATGAAGATGGCCCAATGTGTGTCCCTTCAGCATCAAGCCATGGCCTGACTCTGGCTCTCATACTGTTCTACGTGGTCTTTTACATTTGATTTAGGTGTTAGAAAGCCAGTCTCAGGCTTCCCTGGTCCTTCCCCAGGCAATTGTGTGGGCTCTGCCCGTGCACTTGCCCCATGCTCTTTGCTGGGGTACAAGGACCTCCCAGACCCTTGAGGGAGACAAGCAGAGAGGCCATAACAATGGCTAATATCGAACACTTACTGACTTAACAGGCACTGTTCCTGATGTGAACTAACTCACCTAACAAATCCTGAGAGATAAGAACTATCGTTATCTTCAATTTAAGGTCGAGGATCCAAGGAGCAGGAAGGTAGAGCAGCTTTCTCTGGAGTTTGAACATCATTAGCCCCTCCAGAGCATGGCACTTAACCACTGTGCTCTCCTGACACAGCTGGAGAGTGTGCTGGGGACCTGGAAAGCCCTGTGGTGGCAGCCACAGAAAAGGCCGAGGAGGCTGTGAGGTGTGCTTTCTCCCAGATGGGGGGCATCAGGAAGGCATCCTGGAAGAGGAGCCACATAGCATAAGAATTAGCCAGGCAAGGGGGATCAAAGCAGGAAGGGTGTTAGAGCAGAGGCAACAGCATATGCGAAGGCCAGGATGGGGATGGAGAGGGCATGGCTCCTTCAGAGAGCTCTGGGCTCCCCCTGTTTGGCATGGAGAGGTGAGGGGCTGCAGGAGAGCGAGGAGGTGGCAGGTGGGTAGGACCCAGCATGAAGAGCCTGCACACCCCAGAAAAGTGTGAACATGGCGAAGGTGCCACATTTCCCTCTGGAGGTCCCACAGGCTTCTCAAGCTCAGCATGCCCAAGCTAAAGCCATTCCCTGCTCCTGGGCCTCTGTCCAGCTTACGCCCTGTATCCTCTTTCTCAGGGGCGCTCCCACTAACCTCCTGGTTACAAAAGATGGAACCCCAAATGTCACCTTGGAGCTTTTTCTTTCCTACCCCACTCTTTCCAACCAATTGTCAGCACCTGCTGCTCCATCTTTGTCCATCTTCTGCCACCCTGAGGTCCAGGCCACTGCCTTTGCCTCCCGCCTGTGTCCTGCCTCAGGCTCTGATTGGCCTCTGCTCAGCTTCGCAGCCACCCTTCCATGTTGGAACTCACACAGTCCCCACCACATCTCTCCCCTACTTACGGCCTTCATGGCTAAGCCTTGCAAGATGAAATGCAAGCCCCCTGGCCCCACCTAGCCCTACCTGCCCACACCCACCCCCATGATTCTGGCCACATGGAAATCATGGAGGGTGGATGGAGCAGGCAGGCAGGGCTAGATGGAGCCAGGGACAGGGAAAGTCTGTTTCTTTTCTAGCACACAGCACAGAGCCCACTGCTTAGTAGAGACGCGGTAACATTTATTGAATGAATGAATGAGGCATGGGGCTTGCTCCAGAAAATCCCAAAGGCTCTAAGACAGATCTTACAATGCATAGGGCCAAACTCCCTAGGGGAGAAGAGCATAAAGGTTGTGGTGGGGGCTGTGGGAAAGAGAGGAGGCAACAGCGAACTTTTCGGGAATTTCTTTACAATAGAGGTGACATTGGCTCAGCGCCCGTAGCTCAGTGGTTAGTGCACCAGCCACATACACTGGGGCTGGTGGGTTCAAACCTGGCCTGGGCCTACTAAACAACAATGACAACTGCAACAAAAAAATAGCCGGGTGTTGTGGCGGGCACCTTTTGTCCCAGCTACTTGGGAGGCTGAGGCAGGAGGATTGCTTGAGCCCAAGAGTTTGAGGTTGCTGTGAGCTGTGACGCCACAACACTCTACTGAGAGTGACATAGTGAGACTCTGTCTCAAACAAACAAACAAAAAAAATAGAGGTGACATTATCTGCTGGATCTTGAAGGATGAATAGGAGTTTATTAGGCATAGAATCATGGGGAAAGGAGTATATATTTAAGTGTTTTTTATTCTTATTATTGGTCTAATGATGCCTAGAACTCTCACGAAGGTTATTGGTCCAGTGGGGAAGATGGAGACGGTGTCAAGACGTGCACTTGTCATCTGAGGTGTGGCTCACACTACCCTGCTCACATTTTCCGGATGAAAAAATGATTTAAATCAGGACACATTAGCATGAGGAAATCAAACGAGTTTATGGAGTAAGCTTCAAGCATGGCTGGATCCAGGTCCTCAAGTGAGGTCATCAGTTACCCATCTTTCCCCTCTATTTTACTCTCCAAGGGTTTTGTTGCCAACCATTCTCTCTCCATGTATTGGAAAGAGGGCTCTCTGCGTTGAAAGCCCAGGAAGAAGAGGGATCTTTTTAATTAATTTCTCCTGGATAGTCTCTTCTCAGCCTGACATGAATCACATGCCTATTTTTTGAACCAGTTACCATAGCCAGAGGAAAATGGAATTGTTTCAATGGCCAGGTTGTGTATGCCCACGCCTGGAGTAGGAAGGGGGATGGGGGAGCAGAGAAGGGGCTGGAGGGGGCAGGGGAGAGCTGTCCCCTCGGGGCTGAGGGCCCTCCTTGCCTGGGAGTAATGAGTGTCCAGACGTCCCTTCCATGTAGCACAAAGCCAGGGTACCCACATGGCACTTGGGGCCCAGTTAGAATTGGCTTCCCATCTTGGCTCCCCCACCCTTGGCTGAGAAACCTCGGGTGAATTACTTTGCTCGAGCCTCAGTTTTCTCCTCTGTGAAATAGGGTGAGTCTTCTAGTCTTCTAAAAAGAGGACAGGACACGGAGAAGAGACCATGTGAAGACAGGGGCGGGGATATGACCTAATCTGCCAGAGCCACCGGAGGCTGGGAGAGGCAGGAAGGATTCTCCCCCGGAGTCTTCACGCCTTGATTTCAGACCTTTGCCTCCAGAACTATGAGACAGTACATTCCTGTTGTTTTGAGCCACCTGGTTTGTGGCACTTTCTCACAGCAGCTCTAGAAGCCTAATGTGCCATCTGAAATGAGAGATGATCTTATTTATTTATGTATTTATTTGCCATCCTTCTCCCCAAGGGATCAGCTTTATGAGAGCAGGTACCATCTGTTTTTGTCACTGCTGTGTCCCTAGTGTCTGGAACACTAGCTGTTGCATAGTAGATGTTCACAGAGTATTTGAACGAGTATGTGTGTGGACCTCTCAGCCCCGCATTCTCCAAGGATCTGTCTGGCCTGGCCCCAGCCCGCTATCCCGGCCAGGCCCTCCTCCGGCCTTCCAGCCTGCTTCCCAGACATTGCTCTAGTGACAGACCATGTTCCCAGCCCCGTATCACCCCCAGACACACACAGTGGCTCACACTATCCCCAGAGAGACCCCAGCCCTGGTTCCAGTGGGGTCCTGTTTTGTCCTGTGGCATCGCTGCAGGCCCTCAGCCTCAGTTTTCTCCTCTGGCAAAGGAGAGAGCACCCCCAGCCTCCTAGAGGTGCTCTCAGTGCTGGTGATGAAGTAGGTGCTCAATAAATGATAGCTGTAGTCAACTGTCCTCAGACAAGCTGTCTTCCCCATGACGCTGGCCGAGCCCCATCCTCCTGCGGGAAGCCCTCCCTGACTACCCCACCCTGGCCCCCACTCTCCCTAACACAGACCATCCTTCAGGGCTCCCCTGCTGCTCTGGGCAGTCTGTCTGGCGTTGTGAGTTCTATTTCTGTGCATGCGCGGCCCATCTCCCCCACCGCCTCAGCCATGGGTCATGTTAGAACGAGGATTCTCTTTGTGAATAAGGAGGCAGGCCTTTGATATCTCTCCTGGAATTGCTGTCTTTGACAGCTTGCATGGAGGAACTGTTGGGAGTCGGGTTGGAATTCAAGTCTGGGCACCACTGCCGGTGACTGCCAGACCCTGGACAGCTCGTCTGCCTTCTCCCAGCCTCAGTTTCTCCCTGAGTATAAGTGGCCTGTGTCGAGCAGACATTCCATGGCACATACATTAGCTAATCCATGAATTCGGTGAAATGCTACCTTAGCCCCGGTTCCTTTTGTAACTTCCCTTCTTTAAATTTCAATGACAAATCAGCAATCACCTCCAGTTCCCTGGTTTGGAACAACGAGGCCAGGAGAGGAAAGATAGCTTGTCTAATACCCTCAGCCAGGAAAGGGATGGGGGATTTGACCCCAGGTTCCCTCACTCCTTGTCTCATTTATTCCTGTGACTACCCCCCACCAAGGCCAAGGTTAGCTGAGAATGTTGCTGTCAGGTGACATCTTGGCCTGCTGTGCTCTGCTGGGGCTGGGGGGCAATCTGAGATCATGGGGCTGGAGGTCGAGCACCAGGGTTTGAAGGAGGGACCATTTTCAAAGGTCAATGCTGTTCTTATACAATTCTTCAATTCAGGGTGGTCCTGGTTCTGGGGGACAGGAGACTTTGAGGAGGCTATGCCCCTTGTACACACCCACTTGGTGCCCAGGGGACAGGGGATACTTGAAGAGAAAAAGAGAACTGCCTGGGGTCGGTATCCAGGCTAACTGGCCCCAGGCTGTGATCCACCCTGTACTGACCAACTGCACCCATGTGCCCCAGAGGAGACGATTATTTGCGCACGAAAGGGTACAGAGAAAGGCTTGATGTCGCACAGGTGGGTTCCCTGGGGATAGTGTGTCATGGGGCCAGGGTGTGGGGTGGGACAACATTAAGAGAGAAACAGGACTGAAAAGCAGAGCAAGCAGGGAAAAAGGATAGGAGGGAAGGAGGAAAAGGGGGTGGTAGTGGATTCATTTCCATTTTCTGAGCAGAACCCATTCCAGATGAGGGGGGGCATGCAGGGCAGAGTGGTTTACTCAGCCAGTTTGACGGGAGCATGAAAACTACCCTCCTCATCCCTGCCCTCTACCTAGGTGGCTCCTGGGTGGACAGGGCATCTCAGAGGAAGGCTGGTGGCAGTCAGGGCCAGACCCCATGCAGGGACAAGAGAGGGTGGGCCTGGGTTCTGCACAAGAGCTGAGTAATCTTCAGCAAGTCCCAGCTCCTTGCCTAAGTCTCAGTTTTCAAATCTGTAAAACGGTTAGAGTTGGCGTGTGTGTGGGTTTAGGAGACAGCAATTAGGCTCTAATGCTCCGGATGCCACTACTCTGGGGCTCTGGGCCTCATGTAGTTAGGAGGGGGACAGCTGGTCCTCAGCCCCCTCGCTGGTGGATTCAGCCCAGCCTGTGCAAAGCCTCCCTTCCCCTGGCTTCTTCTTTACTCTGCCAGACAAATCCCAACTATGGAAAAATAGAAGCATGTGGGGCCAGCCATGAATGGGTGGAAACTCATTGTTTCCTTCTCCTTTTTTTTTTTTTTTTTTTGCAGTTTTTTTGGCCAGGGCTGGGTTTGAACCCACCACCTCTGGTATCTGTGGCCGGCGCCCTTCTCCTTGAGCCCCAGGTGCCACCCTTCATTCTCTTCTTGTTCTGGGATCCATCCTGCCCCAGGCTGTTTAATACAGTGGCTGCCATTATTAAGCACCTACTATTTGCCGGGACTGGAGATGAAGCCTTTAATGGATGATCTCACCAAATACTCAGAACTATGCTCTTCACAGATCCCATTTTGTCTATGAGGAAAGCAGGGCTCCTTAGGGAAAAGTGACTGGTCTGGGGACCTATAGCCAGGACATAGGAGAGCCCAAGGGCATGAAAATAGGGGCTGGGAATAGGACACAGGGGGGTGGTAGAGCCAGGACTTTATAGAGGCTGTGACCTTGGGCAAATCACCTCATCCTGCGGGTCTCAATTTCCCCATTTGCTTTTGCAAGAAACAGAGATGATTGCAGAGCTCCCGGCATAAAGTGGCTCAGCAAACCTTCGCCACAGGGATGAATGAATTCAGATTCAACCCTGAGTTGAGGTCCCACTCTGCCACATGGCAGCTGGGTGACTTGGACTTGCTGAGCCCATTTATAAAATAGGGTGCTGCCAGGAAAAGATAGAGGTGCTTATAAAAGCCCCACTGAGCGCCCGGCACAGGCGTGAGGACCTTTGATCACACGCCTACTCCCCCACTCTCTCCTGCCCCTTGCAGGGGTGTGGGAAGGGAAGGCACAGGGAAGGCACAGGGCCGGCAGGGATTAGCCCTGGGTCCCCCTCCTGGGGCGGTCCTTTTAACCATGGTCTCCCCCGGGGATCAGCCCTGCCCCCTCCCAGGCCCCCGGCCAGGCCTGTGTTTGCTGTGGGGATCTGGGCTGGCCCCGGCCCCTGCCTTTCATTCCCGGGCAGCTTTTGCTTGCTTTCTGCCGCTGTGGGGCCAGGCGGCGGTTATGCCCGCTCCCCAGGAGCAGATGGGCCGCAGTGGGAAAGCACAGCGGCTGGCCCTAAGAGGATTGGCGGCCTTTCTTCCCACCCTTTGTGCCGCTCCCCGAGGCTGGCCAATGCACAGACCACAAAGGCTGCTTGTTTGGCCGCCTCTGGGGGCATAGGGGTCACAGCTGACAGCAGCGCCCTTGGAGACGGCGGCACCCCAGTGAGCGAGAGAGCCTAGGAGCACCTGGAGCACCCAGGCTGGGGAAAGATGAGAAGTCCTGGGCTGCTCCCACTTTCCAGGATGTCACCCAGAGAGGGCCTGTCTACATAACCGCATCACCTTGCTGAGAGCTTGAGGCCCAGAGAGGGCTATGATTTGGCCAAGTCACACAGCATGTCAGTGGCTGTCCGGGACTCACTCCCGGGGTCCCCAGCACCCATGAAACTCTCCCATAATCTCGGAAATGTGGTTTCTCTTCCCTGCCTGTGTATTCTACACGGCTGTGGGGACAGGGAAAATCTGAGAAAAGGAAGGTTGGGGTTAGTGGAAACAGGAGGAGCCTGGCAAGCTGAAGCCTTGGGACGTGGGAATGGCCCTGGCAGGAGCATCTGAAGACATGGTTTGAGGCCAGGTGCCAAGTTAGAGATGGAAGCTGGGACGAGGAGAAGGACGGGAATGATGTCACCCATGAGTTTATTAAAAACATTGTTGATTGGCTCGGCGCCTGTGGCTCAACGGGCTAACACGCCAGCCACATACACCTGAGCTGGCGGGTTTGAATCCAGCCTGGGCCCGCCAAACAACAATGACGGCTGCAACCAAAAAAAGAAAAAAAAATGGCCGGGCGTTGTGGTGGGCGCCTGTAGTCCCAGCTAGTTGGGAGGCGGAGGCAGGAGACTCGCTTGAGCCCAGGAATTGGAGGTTACTGTGAGCTGTGATGCCACAGCAGTCTATCCAGGGTGACAGCTTGAGGCTCTGTCTCAAAAAAACAAAACAAAACAAAAAACTCCAAAAAAACCCCATTGTTGATTGAGTGCCTACTTTCCAGTGAACACTGGGGAAACAGAGAGAAAGGAGACCAAGTTCTGCCCTTGGGGGGCTCTCTGGGTGCTAGGGAGGCAGATTCGTGTGCTGCAAGCTCTTGACAGGGTTTTCTTAGCCACCACTGTTGACATCTGGGGACAGGAACTCCTTCTGTGGGAGGTGTCCTGCACATTGCAGGATGTGTGACAGCAGCCTTGGCCTCTACCACCAGATCTCAAGAGCACCTCCACCACTGTGACCTAAAAATGTCTCCAGACCATTGTCAAATGTCCACTGGGGGGAGGGATCAAAATCATCCGATTGAGAACCATTGATCTAGACCGAAATCCTGCTCATTCATTCACACATGCTTTATGAGCTCTGAGTGTACGCTGAGCACTCTTCGTGGGCCTTGGATTCAGCCGTGGAGTTACATGTGTCAAGTTCACGCCTGTTGCATTTGCCTTCTCAAGCAGAGTGTGACTTATCCCATGCAGGGATGATGTGAGGACAAGGGTTACCAAGAAGCTCCTGGAAGAGGCGACATTTGAGCTAGGCCTTAGAAGGAGGTGTACTGGGACAAAGGACATGCGAAAGAGGATGCTGTAGGCCCAATAGGAGAGAACGGACATCCTGGGTTCATTTCTCAGAGACTTTCTGAAGGCCTGCTGTGTGCAGGGCACCTCTGGGGATACAGATGTCTAAGACAGGTCCCTTCACACGTGCAAAGGCTCAGGGCAGGCCAAGAAGGGTCTGCACCTTGTCTGGAGTCCACAGAGGGATCAGGAAGTGCTTCCCAGGGTAGGGGAGGCAGGAGACAAATCTTGGGGCTGAGCAGGCAGGAGCTAGGCAGGTAAGGGAGGGAGGGAGGGAGAGGAAACAGCCTTAGAGCCCGAGAGAGTCCACGGCTTTGGGGGAGTCTCAGGGAGACGGCTGGGGCAGGAGCACAGTTTTGACAGCAGATGGAAGAGAGATGAGGCTGGAGTGGGAGGTGGGGAAAGGGACCCAGCTAAAGAGCCTGGACTTGATACTGGAGGTACTGGGGAGCCATGGAGGACGTTTGAGCAGAGACATATTTTTTATTTTAGAAAAATCACTGCGGCTATGAGGAGGAGATTGAGTCGGGAGGAGCAGAAGAGGCGCGGGACAGTGGCAGAAGTTCAGGAATGTGATTAGGGTGGCAGTGCACATGGGGTACAGGGGATGATCCCACAGACATTGGGAGGTGAAGGCATTAGGGTATGGGCTTGAGCGTGGGGCGGAGGGAGCTGGAGGAGGCATGTGAGCAGATGACGTGCGTCTGGCAACGCAGCCCTGAAACAAATGACCAGATTAGAAACGCCAGATAAAAGACAGAGTAGAGAAAGCTGTGTCTGTGAATCTCAGAATACAAATTATTTTTGAAACTTTGCTCTTATGCATCATCTTTAAATATTGATAACCCACATTTTCAAAGAGCTTAATGCTGCGTGCCAGCTGCTGTTCTAAACACTGCATGTACATTAACTCATTATGTCCTCAAAATAAGCCTATGGGGTAGATACTTTATATGCCATCTCCATTTTTCAGATAAACAAATTGAGTCACAGAGAGAGAGTAACAGCTAGCGGGTGATTGAGCCGGGGTTTGAACTTAAGCAGTTTAGCTCCAGAGTTTGTCTGCTGTGCTGTATTACCAACATGCAGAGTTTGTCTAACATCTGCTTGACTTTGGCTATATATAAAGCCCTATAATCTTAAAAGTCAAACAGCAGTGGCATTTTAGAGATTGTGGCGTTAGGATGTAACCTGGAAAATCGTCTTCTGGAATTGCAGGAAACCCTATCCCTAGGCAGTGACTACCGCCACCTGGTGGCAGTGTGCCTCAAGCTGAACCCTGACAAAGGCTAAACCCAGTTTCTTCCAATACTCAATTTATGAAACTCCAGGCCAGGTGATAAGGACTTACTAGTATAGGCAATACTATTGTAAAAACGTGGCCTCTCTTTTACAAGAAGAGCGAGCAGAGGCCCCCATGCTCAGGCGGCAGGATGTATGCTCCAAGGGACAGTCACTGTGGGTACTCAGGATGAGGTTGCTACGTCCTGTCCAGACTCATCAGTTCCCTAGACGACCAGCATTAGGCATTTCTGAAACAGCTGGTGGGAGCTAGGGGTGGGGTGGGGTGTTACTCTGCAAACAAGGGCTGTACCCATGACCCCGACCTTCTAATCCCAGGGCTTAACTGACTTCATTAACTCCAGGGTGCTTGAGAGAGACACCCCCACCCCATCATTCTCTGATAAACCACACTCATAAAAGTCCCATTCCTGGGGGCTGTGCAGGAAACCTCCTGTCTGAAGGCAGGGTACTGGAGGTGATGACCCTGGGCTGTGAACCCTCTGGGGACTGGTAAAAGGGCAGGATCTGTCCCACCCCCTGCCTGCCAAGGGGCAGTGAGGGAGAAAACTGGGTGAAAGCAGAGCATGCTGGGTAGCCTGGCCAGGAGCTGAGCGGTCCAGCGGTCCACCCCCCACTGTGGTTGCCATGGCAACCGAGTAGGGGCAGGAGGAGGAGAAGAGAGACCACTGGCCCCTCAGACAATGTGAACCTATTCCAGGTCACCCTTGGCCTTATCCTGAGGGACTTGGGGCCAGAGCAGTTCTGGGCTATTCGCACCCTGCAGCACTGGGACTTAGGGGAATATTCCTCGGCTCAGGCCAGGCCTGGGCCACAGGGTGGGGATTGTAGATGAGATCCTCTCCCTTGGAAAATTCCAGCTCCACCAGAGCCTCCTCCTTCCTGGAGTCCCAGATCTCTCAAGATGAAGTTCGGTTCATTTTCTGAGGACCCCTCCCCCACTGAGGGGCTTGACCTTCTGTTGGGAAGTGAGCAGTGGGCACAGGGAAGAGGCAGCAGCCACTTTGGGGACAGGCCAAATATTTTATGAGTAATTTAATATCTGGAGCGCGAATCACTGCGCAGAGAACTCTCCAGCTGCCTGGAGCAAGGAGCCGGTCTGGTCCTCATAATGCAGGGGCGAGGGTGAGGGACTGACAGGGATGCACCAGGGCCACAGGGAAGTTAACCCTTTACAGGCCCTGAGACAGAGCTGGGAAGGGGCAGGACCATGGTGCTCTGTTCCAGATCCTGAGCCACCCGGTCTGGGTGGCTTGGGCACTTTGGCCCTGAGTGGGAAAGGGCAACCCGCTGGGGAGCACTGGCTTTGAGATGCAGGGACCTGAGTTTGGCTCCTGCTAAATATGCGACCCTGGACTAGTGACTCCACCTGTCTGAGTCTCCTTTCCTTATCCATGAAATGGGGATGGTAATAGTGACACCTATGTCACAGGTAAGAATTCAGTGACAATGCATACAAAGTACTCCATGTAGTGTTGAGGACATGGCAGGCACTAACTATAGGAGTTGTCCTCATGACTCTGATGCTGTGTGGACCTCACGGCAGCCCTTCAAAGGCCCTAAATGTCCTTGGTGGGTGTTTCCCATCCCAAGCCAGTTGTGGACTCCTCTTCTCCCACCTGGAGCTAGGGGCCTGGCAGACTTCTGTCTATTCCACACACGATTCATTGTGTCCTGTCTTCTGACATCTGCTTTAGCCTCCACTTAGGGAGGGGGTCCTGTCCACCCTGGTGACACAGAGGAGCCTGGGCCCAGGGTCAGAATCTCAGCTCAACCCCATTCCAGCTGTGTGACCAGGGGTGGGCATTTTATCTCTCTGGGACTTCATTTCCTCATTTGTGAAACATGAGTACCAAGACACCTTCCCAGTAAGGAGGCAATTGCATAAACTGTAGCTCAGTGTGTAGGGCGCCAGCCACATACACAGGAGCTGGCGGGTTCGAACCTGGCCCGGGCCTGCCAAACAACAGTAACAACTACAACCAAAAAATAGCCGGACATTGTTGTGGGAGCCTGTAGTTCCAGCTATTTGGGAGGCTGAGGGAAGAGAATCGCTTAAGCCCAAGAGCTGGAGGTTGCTGTGAGCTGTGACGTCATGGCACTCTAGCAAGGGTGACATAGTGAGACTCTATTTCCAAAAAAAAAAAAAAAAAAAAATGCTGGTTCAGAGCCTTCTGACATAGTGGGTGCTCATTAAATGGTACTCTTCATCACCATCTCTTTAGGAGAGTGGCCTGGGTGTCAGTCTGTGCTAGTCCACATGCCAGCTCTGCCATGTACCAGCTGGGAGGCCTTGGCCAACTTACTTAGCCTCCCTGCACCTCAGTTTCCACATCTGTGAAATGAGTGTGATGATAATACCTCTCCACTCACGGAGATTAAATGAGTTAAGACATATAAAGTGTGGCTTGGCGCTTATAGCTCAGTGGCTGGGGCTCCAGCCACATACACAGGAGCTGGTGGGTTCGAATCCAGCCTGGGCCTGCCAAACAACGATGACAACTACAACCAAAAAATAGCTGGGCATTGTGGCGGGTGCCTGTAGTCCCAGCTGCTTGGGTGGCTGAGGCAAGAGAATCACTTAAGCCAAGGAGTTTGAGATTGCTGTGAACTATGACGCCACGGTACTCTACCGAGGGTGACATAGTGAGACTCTGTCTCAAAAAAAAAAAAAAAAAAGACACATAAAGTGTTTAGGGCAGAGCCAGGGATAAAGGAGGAGCTCAGTCCATGCTAGGTGCCATTCTTCTGTGATTAACAAGCAATTTGTGAAAAGTCCTCTCCTTTTCCACCCCAGCCTGGGCCCAGGAGGCAGGCCTCTCATGTCGCCTTTGTCTGGGCTCACAATCTAGCATGATTAGCTCACTGCCTGCTCTGGGTTTATCTTTCAGCCTCCCTCTGTGGGGGACTCCAACAGCTTCAGGGGCTTCTCCTACCATGGGGTTCAGTCCCTTTGCTAATTACTAAACCTTCCTTCTCCCCTCAGCCTAGCCATTATTTCATTTCCTGGGAGAAATCTGATGTGCCTAGCTGAGGTGACCCTGAGATCATCTGGTCCAGTCTCCTCATTTTACAGATTGGGAAACTGAGATTCAAGAGAGGGAGTGGGCTTCCCAAGCCACAGGCTCAAGCCAGGGCTTGAGCCCGGTCTTCTGACTCCCAGTCCAGTGCTCCTTCTCTTCACCGGGCTTCAGTACACAGTGAGAGCTCAGTCCCACTGTAAGGGCATGGAGACCAGAGATGGGAGAGGACTGGCCCACAGTCCCACAGCCAGTGGGGTGCAGGATTCAACCCCAGGCCTGGGAGCGTCAGCATCTGAGCAAGCTCAATGCCCCTGTGCACCAACGAGAGCCAGCCAAGACCTGGGCAGGCCCGTCTATGGCCTCGTTACAGTGCTCTAAGTCAGGGCTTAGCTTCCCATTTTGCAGATGGGAAAGCAGAGTCCCAGAGAGTGGTGTCACTTTCCTGGGGTCATGCTGTGAGTCAGTGGATTCTGGGACCAATTTTGCCTCCATGTACCTATTTTTAATGTTGTTTCACTGAGGATCTCACAGTCTCTACCAGCTATGAATAGAGGATTTAGCTCAATTCCCCACAGTGTCCTGGTCGCAATGAGCGTGTGCTCTGTGCAAGGCGCTAACCTGGGTACCTTACAAATGTTGTCTGTGTCTGCTTGATAGCCCATGGGCACATATATTATTGCCCCCATTTTATAGATGAGGACACTGAGCCTCTGAGGGGAAAGGTGACTCCGGGTCACCCAGCCCGGTTGAGAGCACACTGGCAAACTATTCACCGGTCCCTTTTCCATTCTCACCCCCACACTCAAAGTCCTTCTCCCCACAACTGGCACTTGCTGTACAGGCCACCACCACCGTGCATTCACTCTGTACAAACCTTCCATGGCCTAAGCCATAAAACAGAAGGAATGAAGACATATTTTTCAGGTTTCCTTTCCCGGAAACCGGCCGGGGCTGGGTCCTGGTGAGGCTGACGTTTATGTACTGTCTTTAATCACAGGAGCTGACGTATTTCAAACAAGGTCTGGAGACACCTTGTTAACAAGGGCCCAGCTGTCACTCCTGTAGGTACCTGTGCCTGGGGGGAGTCTGCCCCAGAGGTGCTAGCTCAGAAACCAGAGTCTGCAGACAGGTGGTGGCACAGCCGAGACGCCCCAGCAGCGAGCCCAGCAGATACCCAGCTTTGCTCAGGTGGCTGAAACCCAGGATGGAGGGAGAAAGGAAAATTTGTCCCAAGGTGGGCCCAGGATTTTTCAGCCTGCAAATCCTTTTTGCCTCTTGCAGCTCATCAGAACCTCATAAGAACCAATAGTCTCATTTTACAGATGAGGATGCTAACACTTGTTGAGGACCTACTATGTGCCCGGTAGGGTGTGTAGTTCTTTATGAAAGCCACTCTTTATTGTGTGCCTACCATGTGCCAGGCAGGCATTTCAGACATTAGCTCACGACAAGAGCAGCAAATATAGGTCCATTTTACAGCCAAGGAAACCAAAATTCAGAGTTGAGGTGATGTACTTGCCCAGGTCACCCTGCTAGCAAGTGGCAAAGCTGGAATGAAGTTGGTGGGGCTCTAGAGAGAAGCTGATGAGGGAACGTCACATCCATTCAGCCCAGCTGCTCCGTACGACAGACTTTGCTTCTGTGCCTTCTTTCTGCTGGTTGGCTTGTTTATATTCTCCCTCGCTCCACAGATGCTGGAAGGCAGCTTATAGGGATAAATATGTGACAAGATGCATAAATGAAAAGAATCTGTGAAAGTAACGTCACGATGCTCTGTTAAGTTTCTCCCCGCTTGCCTTTGTTTCCTTCACAATGCCAAGCCCTCCCCCGGAAATTGTCCCAAGGGCCTAGGAAACATGAATACATGCCTGATCTTCCCAGGCAGGACATAATTTTGAAATTCCTTCCATCTTGCCTTTCTTTCTTCCATTCGACAGCCATTTACGGAGCATGTATTATGTATACACACATCCGTCTCCAGGCCCTGTACTCTCTGGACTAAGAAAGATTATTCGATCAATGAATTAATAACCAACGTAGCCATGCAATCATTCATAAATCTGATGGACATGAATCTTCCAGGCTCTCTGGGCTGTGAAATGTCAGCTTCTGGCCTCCTTTGTCCCCTCCTGGGTCCTGGTTGTTTTCTGGGTAGTTGAGGATTCTGTTTAAGTGAAGTATCATCAAGGGATTTGGCTGCTGCTTCCTCATTGGTTGATGAAACCCTGTGGTCATTCTTTACCCTTTTTCTGTGGGTGTTGACAGGGTGGACCTTGTACTTCCTCATCAGTAAACTCAGGATGGGCCTGAGAATCTGTTTCTGTCACAAGCTCCCCAAATGTGTCCAAGGCAGCTGATCAGGTTCAACCTCCTCCTTCTGTGGAGCAGCCTGAAGCTCAGAAAGGAATAGTGACTTATCTGAAGTCACACAGTAAGTCAGGTTCTGAGGTCAGCTTAGAACTGGGAGCTCATGACTTCCCATCCAGGGTGCTTCTTGTTCTGCCAGGTCCACTCACTGTGGGTGTCCTTCCCTGGGTGGGCCCTGCTGGATTTTTTGAACAAACACCCTGTTTTCTCCTGCATCTGGTCAGCAGGGTTGTCTGTGAGAATGCCTCCTGGCTGTGCAAAAATAAACGCAGCACGCAGCTTGCTCCAAAATGAGGGCATGTGTTTGTGTGTGTGTTGGGTGTGGGGCTTAAGGCAGGGCACCTGGTGCCCCCCTGCTAGCAGGAGACCAGAGAGGCAAGGATGCAGAGGAGAGATTGGAGGAAGACTAGGGTGCTCAGCTTGGGGGAAATATTTCTTTTACCTGTCCCTGAACTCCCTGGTCCCCACCATTAAAACATAATCACAGTGACCACAATAGCAATGATACCAGTAGTCGGTTAATTACCCAGCACTTGCTGTCTGCCAGCCCCTGTGCTAACCACTGCCCAGGGATGACAGAATTCAGCTCCACAGCAGATCCAAAAGCTGACCTACTGCTCCTAACTCAGGCTATTCAAAGTGTAGTCCCAGCTCAGCTACATCAGACCTCCCAACAGCTTGTTAGAAAAACTAATTCTCAGGCTTCCACCCCAGACCTACTGAATTCAAATGTGCATTTTGCCTTATTTTATTTATTATTTATTATTATTATTGTTATTTGAGAACAGAGTCTAACTCCATCACCCTGGGTAGAGTACTGCCGTGGCATCAGAACAACCTCAAACTGTTGAGCTCAGGTGATCCTCTTGCCTCAGCCTCCCAAGTAGCTGGGACTACAGGTGCCTGCCACAATGCCCTGCTAGTATTTTTTCTATTTTTGGTAGAGACAGGGTCTCACTCTGGTCTTCAACTCCTGTGCTCAGGTGATCCTCCACCTTGGACTCTCAGAGTGCCAAATCTGCAGTTTAGCAAGACCCCAGGTGATTTTGTGCATATTAAAATTTGAGGAGCCTTGCACCATCACAGCACCCCAGTTCTAATCACAACACGTTGCTGTAACTACAGCTAATACTTATGGAGAACTTCCTGTGTGTCAGGGGCTTTTAACTCTCATCAGCTTTCTGGAGTGGGCATGCTTATCACCTCTATGGGATAGATGATCAAAGTGTAGCCCAGAGAGGTTAAGTACTTAGCCTGAGAAGGCACAGCTTATTCTAAGAGGTAGACGTGGGATTTGAACCTGCCTCTCTGAGCCCATTGTCCTTCTAGTTCCCATACACCATCTTCCCTCGCTGCATTTCTCCTCTTGTATAGGTGTCTACAAATAAGAAGTCTGTCTTCCTTTTCCTCATCTCTGATTTCCAGGGGATTGTCTTGCCCCCTGAAATTGGAGTCCCAGTGCTTGAGATCACATAGGACACGGATTGCAAAGCCCGCTTGACTGCCAAGGGCATCAAGGCCCAGAGAGCTTTTCTGTCAATGTTCCAACGTTAGAATCTGACAGAGTAGCTTAATGGAGGGAAGGCTGGCTTGGGAGTCAGGCAGTTCTGAGTTCAATTTCTTGCTCTTCTCTAAGTCTGGAACAACCCCTGGGTCTGGAGCAGGTTGGCAAACTATAGTCCACGAGCTCAATCTGGCCCATGGGCTGTTGTGTGTAGCCTGCCAGCTAAAAATGGGCTTTATATTTTTAAATAGTTGGAAAAAATCAAAAGAGAAATATTTTGTGACATGTGTAAATTATGTAAAATTCAAATTTCAGCGTCCATAAAGATTTATTGGAACATAGCCATGCTCATTTATTTATATATCGCTTATGGCTGTTTTCACACTACAGAAAGAGGGTTGAGTAGTTACAACAGAGACTGTCTGGACTGCGAGGCCTAAAAGATTTCCTGGTTCTTTACGGAAAGTTTGGCAATCCCTGGTCTAGAGCAGTAGAGCCACAAGCTTTAGCTACATAGAAATCACCTGCTTGAGTAAAATATCACGAGAATGGATTAGCAAGTATCCAATGTACTCAATGCTAACATGAAGCCAGTAGACCATCTAAGGCACACCCACATAGCAAAAAAACTCAATTCAATTCAAATTGGGGGGAGGAGGGGGAAGGAGGGAGGAGGGAAGGAGATTGGGGTGCTCCCGCCTATTGGGCACCATGTAAGGGTATATGGCTCACCTCCTGGGTGTGGGACACAACTACAACAGGGAATTCACCTAATAAATGCGAACATTGTAACCTAATTGTGTCCTCATATTCATTTGAAATAAAAAATAAATACGTCAATAAATCACCTGCTTGCTAAGACACAGACTGCTGGGCCCTGTCCTAGGTTTTCCGATTCAGCTGCTCTGGGATGAGGCCAGAAAATGTGCATTTCTAACAAGTTTCCAGGTGATGGTGATGCTGATGCTGGCCACCGTTTAAGGACATGGGTTGCAGCGGTTCTCAGGAACCCACAGGAACTGAATTAAAGGGCTGCAGCATTACGAAGGTTGAGAACCACTGGTTTAGAGGAACCTGGGTCTTCAAAGCTGACCCTCAGCTCCACCCTGGAAGTTCCCAGCCCACCCAGAGAGAGGGAAGGACTGTGAGTGAAGAGAGAGAGGAGGGAGAAGCTCCATGTCACCGCCTGTCTCTCTTCCAGGCCACCCTTCTCCTGGTATCTGCTCCCCCCTGGTGGTGGTGAGCCTGGGGCTAGCCCAGCATGTTCAGACTTTATCCTCATCCCTCTGTTTGGAAACATATTTCAAAGTCTTTGAAGTTTGCACATCCTCTCACCTACAGAGTCCACTTCTAGGAATTGAAACCAAGAAAAAAATTAAGAATCTGTACCCAGACATCACTGCTGTATTTCAAATCTGATTCAAGAGCCAGGGCCCTCAAGTGTTGCACAAAGCACTAGAACGAAATCGTCTGGCATCGATCCTTGTTCTAATACTTACTAATTGTGTAACGCTGGGCAAGTCACTCGACTGTCCTGTGTCTCAGTGTCCCCATCTGTAAAAGGGGAACGTAGGTTGGGCGCGGTGGCTCACACCTGTAATTCCAGCATTCTGGGAGACCAAGGCAGGTGGATTGCTTGAGCTCAGGAGTTAGAGACCAGCCTGAACAAGAATGAGACCCCATCTCTACTAAAAATAGGAAAACTATCCAGGTATAGTGGCGCACACCTTCAGTCCCAGCTACTTGGGAGGCTGAGGCAAGAGGATTGCTCAAGCCCAAGAGTTTGAGGTTGCTGTGAGTTATGATGCCACAGGACTCTACCCAGGGTAACAGAGTGAGACTCTGTCTCAAAAAAAAGAGGGGGGAACATAATTGCAAAGGTTGCATGGTTAACATGAAGTGCTGAGAACTGCACTGTGGGAGCTGTTGTTACTGTTATTTATCAAGCCTCTGGCTTCCTCCTTTCCCCTACCCTCCTTTCCTCTCTTGACTGGCTTGAAGAATTGTGGGTCACTGTGGGGTGTGCAGGCCAGGCTCACCTGGGCTGAAGTTGGAGAAGCCAGTGTGGTTGGCAAGTGGCAGACATCCAGTGGGGCCTGCCCATGCTGGAGTCCAGGCAATAGTGCATAGACCTTCAACACATGGATTAAACAGACCTGGGTCTAAATCCTGGATCCTCTGTGTGACAATCACAAGTAACACCCCCTCCCTGAGTCTCAATATTCTTAATTATAGAATGGGAACAAGAAGATTAGGGCACTGGTTCTCAACATGTGGTCTCCAAAGAGCTGCAGATAAGTCTGTCAATGGGAACTGTTAGGAAATGCAAATTCTAACAAGCCCTCCTGGTGATTGAATTTGAGAACCACTGGATTGGAATATCTACTTGAAGGGCTTGCCATGATCACTAACAGCCAGGACCAGCTCTTGCTGTTACAGGCCTTGCTCCTCCTTGGCCTCAGCTGAGTGGGCCAAGAATATCCTTCTAAGCTGGGCCAGTCACATTCCCTTTCCTGGAGTTAGAATTGGAGATATTAGGCTCCACATCATCTCCGTGAAGGAGGAGGTTAACTTCAGGGTCTGGGGGTCACCCGGGGGTGTCTTCTTGCCTTTACAGTTGAGAGGGCCATTCTGCAGAGAGACACAGAGAAGAAGAGGTCTGAGGAATAGAGCCACATCACAGGTGTACTGTTTAGACGTAGAAATGTCTGTTGCACTGTATGGGCGTGGCTGGACACATAGGGCCCTGGATGTCTGGCAGCTGGAAACTTATGGGAGGGCACAACAGGGGGCACTTTTAGAGTGTCCTCATGGAGGTTCTGGGTGGAGAACAAGAAGCAGGGTCTGGGTTTATGGGCAAAGGTCAGAGGAATGTTGGTCCTGCAGGAGAGCCAGGAGGTCCCATGGCAGCTCCTGAGACAAGCAGGCAGGAGTGTGGAGCTCTGACTTCTTGACCAAGGCCAGCTCTGCCTGGGTTCATGCAACAAGATGGGGTGCTCTGTGCATGTTCAACACCACCAGCCAGATCTGCCCCAGGGGTCAGGTATAGCCCAGCAGAGATGGACCCAACTACAGAGGCTTGAGAACCTGGACTCCAGAGGTCTGAGGGGTTTAGGTGAGAGACCAGGGGACTGCAAGGTCGGGGTGGGGGTGGGGAGCAGCAGAACTACAGAAGGGATTCTGCAGGTGTGCCTGGCAAGAAGGCAGTATGTCCACAGGTTTAACAGGAGCTTTGAGACAAACAGAAGCAGGCTTCTGTCAGCTGTGTGACCCTGTGCAAATTGCTTGCCCTCTCTGAGTCTTAGTTTGCTTATCTGTAAAATGAAAATAATATTAGGTGCTTGTGTGGAGGATTAAATGAGCATAAAGCACCAGATGCACAGTAATCAATCATGTGTGATGGTTATTATTATAGCTATTATTACTAGACTCCAAGGTCAGGCAGTTTGTATTGAAAGAGTTGAACAGCAGAAAGAAGACCTGGAAAGAAAAGATTCCAGGTCTCAGCTGGAGAGTCTGAGGTTATCTCAGCTGGAGAGTCTGAGATTGGCGCAGGTCACCAAGGCCAGGCCGGAGGCCCAGGAGATGGGACAGAAGCTGTGACCAATGAATGGAGTCCTCAGAGATGGGCCAGCCAAACAGGAGGCTGGACTGGGGCTGTGGCCCTATGAGACAGGCCAGAATGCTTAATCCCTCCTACCTCAGGTCAGGATTGGTTGAAGGTCTTGATGGGGGTGGGACTAGTGGGAGAGGCCAAGGAGGGCAGGTGCAGGACCTGGGACTCCAGACTTGTCCTGGTCCTGTGGTCTCTACCAATCAAGTGGTGATCTTTACTGAGTGGCCCCTGTGCATCTTGGGCTCTGTGGGGGTTCAGAGACCAGTAGGGTAGGTTGCTCCCAGCCTAGCTGTGGGGATGGGGTGGGCATGCACAAGAAGCCAGATGCAGGCTGTGCACCCTCGGACCTGAACAAGTGAGAAATGGAGTGAGAGGAGGTCAGGGGACTGACAGCTGGAACCATCCAGCTTGGGGAAGGAGGTGTGACTTGAATGAGGTTTTAAAAGATGGTTAGATAGGCAGAGTGGAAGGTCCAGGTAGGGAACAGTGAGCAGAAGGGCACCTAGGCTGGAAAATTCCAGTGGAATGGGGCCGAATGGCCAGGCTCACTGGCTGGGACTATATCCAGTGGGCTTTGGGGAGCCACTGGAGTTTCTTGAGCAGGGGAGTGACGTTTGTTCTAATGGATGACTGAGATGACTGAGCTCGTGCCAGGTTGGGAAGATAGTGAGGGTTGGGGGTGGGCTTATGGAGAAAATTGAAAGGGGAAGTTTCCTGTTCCAAGGTCAGTTAAGGCTGTGGAGGAGGGTCTCTTGATCCCCACCGGGGTAGCGTGAAGGCACAAGCACAAAGCCCCTTCAAGGGCTGGCCTAGACATGTTGCCTTGAAAGAGGTCTAAGGTCATTGAGGTGCAAACCTGCCCTTGAATCCTAGCTCTGCTGTGGGATGTGAACAATCCCTTCATCCCTCTGGCCCTCAGTTTCCTCCTCTGGAAACTGGGCACAACACAAACCTACCTCCCAGGAAGAGTGTGAGGATGAAGAGAGAACAAGGAAGGGGTCTGACCCAGTGGTTGGAGCACAGCAGGCATTCCCACCCTCACCTCCCACTGTGTGGCTGGCATGGAGCCGGTCACAGACAGAGTCTGGCCTTCCAGTCACTTCCAACTACATGGAGTTTCTGCTTTCAGAAGTCATTTATTCATTCATTGTCCATTCATTCAACCAGCATTTCTGACCACAGCACTTACTATGTGCCAGGTGTTGGGGCACAGAGCTGAATTAGACTACTGTCCCCTGGCCTTGAAAAGTTTATTGACTCATTCATTCAGCAACATTCACAGAGCTCTACTGTGTGCTTTGGCTGGGCAGGGGGTGGTATTAGGGGCAAAGTGAGTGTTGTTGGCTGGGGAGAGCAAGGTGAGTGTGACTTGGCCCCCCAGGTCATGCCTCCACATCTGGGAAGAGCAAGAACCCCGAGAAGATGCTGTTGGCGCCCTCTATTCCCAGCAGAGAGTTCTTGTCAGTGCCCTGCAGGAACACACTCTCTCCCTGTTCCAGTTTGAGGACCACACCACCTGTGGTGACCTGGAAGGTACTGTAGGCATAGTCGCAGAAGGTGACAACCTTCTGCATGCGCTCACGGCCCCGCACTAGGTTCACGCACAGGTTCCCTCGAGAGCTGGCGTGATAGGTGAAGTAGTAGAGACCGGGCACCTTGCAGGAGAACTTGCCACTGCGAGGTTCGTAGTTGTTGTTCACATTGGTGACCACGCTGTCGAAGCGGATGGGCTGGTCCCGTCGCACGGGAGTGTGGATGGTTCTTAAGGCAGAGAAGGCAACTTTCTGGGTGGCCTTGTAGTCTCCTGATTCACCCTTAGGGCCAGGGGCTCCAGGGGGCCCTGGGGCACCTTTAGGGCCAGCAGGGCCCTTGGGCCCAACTTTTCCTGGATTCCCAGGAAGCCCTGGGTCCCCTTTCTCTCCAAACTCACCGTGGTCTCCAGCTAGACCTGGAAGCCCTGGAGGAGGAGAGACAAGAAAAGTGAGGAGACCAGAGGTCACTGGGACCAAAGGAAGGAGCCCTGGACAGGACCTCGGGCAGAGCCTGAACCTCCCATCTGCAAGACAGAGGGTGCCAGAGAGGGGCTCTGAGTCAAGTCCAGGATGTGCTTGACAGTCATGGGGTTAGATGCCCACGGATGGGAGCAGCCCCTCCTCCCGGCTCAGTCAGGTGTCCTTGGTCAGGTTAGAGTAGGGCCACTGAGTGCAGCCCCTCTCTGCGCCCTCTCCCTGACAGACATCCTTAATCAATCACAGCATTTGTTCTTGCGGAACCTGGCAGTAGACTTTAGACTCCTCACTCCACCACACCAAGCACCTGCCTGGATTTGGTACGGCAGAGGATAAAAACTATTTTCCAGTAAAGTAGCAGAGTATAGATCCTGAGAGCATGGGGTCTAGGGATAGACAGATGTACTTCTCAGGTCACATCTGCCATTACTACTCGTATCCCCTTAGCTGAGTCACATTCTCTGAGGCTCAGCTTCCTCATCTGTAAAATGGGGTGGGTGATATTTTGTGGGACTTTAAGGATCTAATGAGATTATGTAAGGAGAGCGGCTGGCACAGAGCGTTGCTCTGTAACTGTTCAGTGAAATGAACAAATAAACTACTAAACTAAAGTGGTTTTCACGATGAGGAGTCTCATTTGAACTCCACAACAACTTCACAAAAGCATCATTGTCCCATTTTGCAGGTGAGAAAATGGCAATTCAGACAGGCGAAGCCACTTATTCTGGAGGCAAATTCAAACCCAGGACTGTGTGACCACGGCGGTGCTCTCTCCCCCTGGATTTAAGGGACAGAGATCATGGTCTGGTCTCAGCCTCAGCACTTACTGGTTACCTTGGGTCAGTTCCCCATCTGTAAAACGGGACTCACAATTCTCTCCAGGCAAAGTTACTTCAAGGGCTGAGCAAGCTGATGGGGTGGGGCAGGAGTTAGGGTCAGTGATACTAGTATGTCCCCAAAGCCCACGATACCTTTCTCTCCCTTTATCCCTGGGGTTCCAGGTTGGCCGTCAGAGCCAGGTACACCAGGGATGCCTGGAATACCAGGGATGGCCACGGGCCCAGAGCAGCTCCGGACGGGGGACACGTCAGACTGCCCCAAGAGCATCAGAGGCAGCAGTGCCAGGATGCTGGCCGACAGGGTCTTCATCACCAACTGTGTCAGCTGCCCCCTGTGGAGAGAGGGCCATGTGGGCGGGTACCATCACGGTGCCTGGTGTCATCCCTCTATCTCTCCTCCCATCCCCTCCCTCTGTCCCCCCATCCCCCCATCCGGCTCTCCATCTCTCTTCCCTTCCCTTCCTCCCCCCTTCGGCTCTCTCACTCCCTCATTCCCGCCCTCCTTTCATTTCTCCGGTCTTTCCTCCATCTCTCCTTCCCCCCCTCTCTCTCTCCTTCCCTCACTGCCTCTCTCCGTTCATCTTCCCTCCCTCCCATCCTCCATTCATCCACCCTCTTACAAGGTGCTGGGGATTGGGTGATGAATAAGACAGATAGGGTCCCTGCCTTCATGGTCCCATGTCCCAAGTGGCAAAACAGATGATACACAGGTCAACACACAAGCAAGTAGGAAAGGCGTAGACTGTGTCTGAAGCTCGGAAAGAAAGGGAAGGGCGCCAGGGGAGAGCGGCTGGGCTGGAAGTGGGGAGTGGCTGGTTTTGTGCGGGAAGGCCTCCTGAAGGCTCAGAAAGGGCCGGGCTGGGGTAAGAGCTTTCCAGGGGAAGTTGAGGGTGGGCAGAGGAGAGTGGGGGGCCAAGGTGACAGGAGGTAAGGTGGGAGAGGTAGGTGGGGGCTGCTGTGAGGTTTGGGTTTTACTCCAAGTGTTCTTGGCCGTTAGAGCCTCTGAATTCAGGCTGCTGGTGCCGCTTACACAGTGGGTCCCTTTGCATCCTTGGAGTGTCCCTGTCTGGCGGCAACTTTGGTTTCTGCACCAAAGAGGACACTGGAGCTCAGGGAGGCCAAGTCACTTACTCAGGGTCACTCAGGAAGGAGCGAGGCAGTGCACCAGGCCGTCTCTGCTGGTGGAATATTCTCAGTCTCGTCCAAGAGCTCTGGCA
Organism: Perodicticus potto; assembly: GCA_963574655.1. Taxonomy (NCBI): domain Eukaryota; kingdom Metazoa; phylum Chordata; class Mammalia; order Primates; family Lorisidae; genus Perodicticus; species Perodicticus potto. The sequence goes on along the minus strand of CAUYRH010175106.1, from coordinate 34,964 downwards.
AGAGGGCAGTCCTGGCCCCTTCTCAATCCCAGTAAGCAGCACCACCATCGTCCCGTGGCATTAATTCTCGGGACTGAAGGGGCCTTAAAGTTCATCTAGTCCAACTCTCGCTATTTGTATTTTATTTTATTTTATGAGCCAGAGTCTCACTATGTCACCCTTGGGAGAGTGCTGTGGCGTCACGGCTCATAGCAACCTTAAACTCTTGGGCTCAAGAGATTCTCTTGCCTCAGTCTCCCAAGCAGCTGGGACTACAGGCACTTGCCACAATGCCTGGCTATTTTTTTTGTTGTTGCAGTTGTCATTGTTGTTTTAGCTGGTCCCGGGCTGGATTCGAACCCACCAGCTTCGGTATATTTGGCTGGCGCCATAACCACTGTGCTATGGGCGCCGAGCCATTGTTTTTTATTTTAAATTGAGACAGCATTTGCATAACATAAAATGACCATTTTAATAACATTTAATATATTCGTGGTGTTATGCGACCACCACATCTATCTAGTTCCCCAAAATTTTCCTCACCACAAAATAAAACCCTATATACATTAAGCAGTTTCTCCTCAATCCCCTTCCCTCAAGAAAGGGGATTGAGGAGGGAATCCCCTCAATTCTCTGGAGGGAATTGTCTGTCTCTCTGGACCTGCCTATTATGTGTATTTCATATAAAAGGCATCATGACCTTTTGTGTCTGACTTACTTAGCATAATGTCTTCAAGGTTTATCCCCATTGCAGAATGTATCGGTAATTCATCATTACTTTTTATAGCTGAATAATATGTCATGGTATGGATATATGTGATATTGCAAAACATACATTTGGTCTTCACCCTGTTTCCTGGCATACAACTCCTAAAATCCTGAGAATCGCCAAAGCGACGTCTTTTTTAATGGTAATTAGTTGACTGGGGGCTGGCAGCCCTAGGCAGCTTCAAGATGAAGGCTGGTCACTGGCATGACCAAGGCAAGATTCGAGGGGTGTGACTTTCAGCCCCATTCCTGACCTCTGGGGAGGGGAGAGGACCTGAGGGTTAAGTTGATCACCAGGGGCCAACGGTTTAATCAGTCATGGGTATGTGATGAAGTCTCCATAAAACCCCCCAAAGAACTGGATTTGGAGCGATTTCAAGATAACTGAACATGCGGAGGGTTCTGGAAGGTGGCCTGCCCAGGGAGGGCATGGACGCTCCGTGCTCCTTCTGCTATACGTGGCCCTGTGTATGTAGCTCCTCATCTGTATCCTTTATATAAACCAGTAAATGTGTTTCCTGAGTTCTATGAGGTGCTTTTGCATATTAATCAAACCCCAAGTGGAGGTCATGAGAAACTCCAGCTTGAAGTCAGTTGGTCAGAGGTTCAGGGGGTTCTTAAAGGGGGGGGGTCGTGTGGGACTGAGCCCCCCACCCTGTACGCTACCTCCAGGTAGATGGAGTCAGAACTTAATTGGAGGACACCCAGCTGGTGTCAGTGGTAGAATCCATTGCACATTTGTTGGTGGGGAAATGCCCCCTGCCACCCACATTTGGTCACAGTAGATTTCTGTTTGATTATGGTGGCGTCAGGGGCCAAGGTGACAGGAGGTAAGGTGGAAGAGGAAGGGGCAAATATAATTTGTGTTTTTCCATTCACAGAATGTCCCACAATTTATTTATCCACTCATCCATGGTGGACACTTGGGAAGTTTCCATCTTTTTGCTTTTGTGAATAGTGTTGCCGTGAACGTTCGTGTGCAGAGATTTGAGTACCTGGCTTTCATTCTTCTACGTACATGTCTTGGAGTGGAATTACCAGTCTTACGGTATTTCTGTGGTTTTTCAGAACCCTTCGGCCTGTTCTTAAGTCTCCCTAGTAACCTCTCTGCCAAGGGCTCTTCCATCGTGATTTGCATCGTTTTTAATGATGAGCAGCTCATTACCTATCAAGGCAGCCCATGCCTTCTTTGCCCAAATCTGGATCGTTTCCGCCCTTCAAGGGTTAGGGTTGAAGCCTTTTTCCTCCAGGCTCTTGTTTGTATTTGTTGCTGCAGTTTTTGGATCCTCCTGACACCCTGGGCAAGTGAGTTGTGATGAATTTTCCATCTTGCAGATGAGGAAACTGAGGTTCAAAAATTAGAACCTACCCAAAGCCAACCAGTGAGTTGATGGCAGAGCTGTGGCCAAACCCCTGCCCTCTCTGTCTCCTGCTAGCTGTACTGACCTCGAATCTGGCATGAGGAGGGCTCCCTGGGACCGTAAAAACCTGCTACTATTTGGCTCGTGTGCTCTGAACATCAGCTTTGGCCTCAGCCAAGTCCTGGACAATTTATCACTTAAACCCCCGAGTTAAGCTTAAAGCCCAGCTCCTGTGCTGGGCACCGAGGAAAAGATGCCATAAAGATGAGTGTGACCTGGGTCTCCTGGTGACCGGTTTAGGCTCTGTCATCTGAAGAGAGGGTGGCCCAGGGCATGGGATCCTGCTTATTTTTGAATAAATCATCAGTCCTCACTCTTTCTGAAGGGTTTTCCAAAATGACAATTTGACAACTTCAGTAAGTTGGGCCCTTAGAGGCCAGGCTCTGGGCCACGTGCCACTATCTCATCAAATTTGATTCTCATGACAGCCCCTTGAGAAAGCACTCATCGTCTCTCATTTTACAGAGAAGGCAAATGGGGAGCAGAGAGGGCAAGAACCTCAAGAAAGGTCACACAGCTCCTCTGTGGCTAGGAGTCAAACCCACACCCCTTGGTATTATGAATAGTGGGGCTATAAAACTCAGTGTCATGTTGAGAGGCCACTGTACCTGGTGGTTATGATGTGGGCTTGGGGCACAGCCTGATAAAAGGACCACAGCATGGGGCATGCTAAGTACAGTGGTGAAGGTGGCTTTATCATCATAATTATTGTTGCTCTTGGCAACGGACATTGGCTTGGTGGTGGAGGCCTGTAGTGTCACAAGGAAATAAACAGTGCCAGGGTTCAAATTAGGCCTCTGCCATTTCTTAGCTAAGGAACTTGGGAAATTCACCCCTCTCTCTGGCCACAGTTTACCCTTCTATAAAATGGGCATAACGCTAACCTCTCCCTCACAGGGCTGGTGCGGGAGCAGATGAGTTGTGGCATACAACAGAGCCTGCCATGTTGGAAATGCTTAATGGATATTAGCTATTTTATTAGTATTACCACCTTCTAAGAATTCCTGAATCTTTAGACAGGAGGGAAGATGGTTGGGAAGTGAGAAAAGATTCAACCCCCTTGGGAAACTGGGCTCAGGGAGAGGGATTCTTTCAGCTTGAGGTGACCCGGGGTGGAGAGCTCCATGCTAGGGGTAGGAGTGGGGTAGGATCAGGTACAGATGGGACTCGAGCTTCTGGGGGAAGTGGGAGGTGGGGCGAGGGAGAGGAAAGATCTCGGTTCTAGCCCATTTCAGGGTCCACTGAGTCTCAAACTTGGAGTAGGTCCAACATCCCCTGCCTCTGATACACACTGTCTCAGTCAGCTTGTTTCTCACATCTTCCACCCCAATCTCTGACCTTTCCATCTCCTTTCAGCCCCTGCACACCCTTTTCTCCCAGCCTGAAGTCAGGCCAGGAAACTTGGCCTTGAAATCCTCCCCTTTCTGCTGCTTTTTGGCTGAGTGACCTTGGGCAAGTGCCTTAACCTCTCTGAGCCTCTTGGCACTGTTGGTTTCTGGCTGACAGGGCTGTGGAAGGATTAGAGGAGGAGTAAGGTCTCCATTCCCCTGCTATACAAATGTCACTGCATTCACTCAGTGCTTACTATAACCAATCACAACTCCACCTATATACCAAATTATTTCCTTAAAAGCGTCCAGTTGGAAGCTGAGCTTTCTCAACACACTGCGAGGAAGTAAGAGAAGCAAGGAGTTGGGGAAGGGCTGGGTTGGGCGGACGGGTTCTGGGTTCCACTCCTGGCCCTGCCTCTGCTTTGCTGGTACATTTTGAGCCTGGAAATGCACTAATTGCTCAGTGAGCTCCATCTCCTGCGGCAGCCTCAGCACTCCTGAAAGGTTCTGTTGTCCCCAGAGGGGTCTTAGGCTGAGAGAGGTCAGGTGACTTGCCCAAGATGACTGGCCCTGAGAGGCAGAAGCTGGACCCAGCTCAGTGCCATGTGCCCAAAGCCCTCGTGCTCCACTCAGGCTCCCATTTTAGGCTGCCTGCCCATCCCCTGGGCGCTGAGGAGCAGCAGCCCCCTCCACAGTTCCCCCCAAGAGAGCCTGATCCCACAGTTCTGAGCTGCCAGACACCCCCAGGTGGCTCCGAGACAGGGGAGGCAAGGATGTGAGACCTACATTTAGGGAACCACCACCCTCCTCCCTGACCCTGCTGGTCAGTCTCCCAGGTGCCAAGCCCCGTCCTCACCTGTGGAGCCTCGTCCTCTGATGCTGCAGGGCCACCAGCAATGGGAGCAGGAACCGGGGGCCTGCTGCCCTCCGTCCAAAGGGGAAGTTCTCTTCTCCAGGGGCGGGAAGGACTTTCCCCTGACAGACCCCTCCCTGTCACCCCCCTGTCTCCCCACCCTGCTGCCCTCAGGCAGTTTCAGGTCCCATTTCTGCAGCCCACAGGGGTTTACTGTAAACAGGAGGGTGAGTTTGGTTCCGCCGACTCAGCAGCTGTGGGGCTGACAGGCTGCCCTGGAAGACCGTCCACAGCTGGCAGCTTGCCCGCCAAGGCCCTCTGACCTCATGGTCCTCTCCAAGGGGGAGGGCTGTTTGCCGGGAGACAAGGTGCCGGCCTGGTGCCTGAGTGCTGGGTTAGAGTCAGAGACCTCGATTCGTATTCCAGCCCTGCTACTTCCCAGCTCAATGCTCTCAGCCAGGGGAACCCAAGGGAGCCCTGATTTCCTCTGCTATATGATGGGACCATGATTATTCCTGTCTGGTCTACAGATCTCACCAGCCACTGGGAGGCTAACGAGTGGGATGATGGAGGAGAAAGAATGTGTTTGGGGGCGCGGTAAACTGTAAAGTGCTGTGTACGTGTTAATTGCTCATGTCACTTCGTGTCCTAGGCTTCCTCTTCCTGGGCTCATCTCTTCTGCTTCCTTCCCCTCCTATACCCTTGCTCTTTTCGAGCTCTTAGAAAATAATCTAATAATGAATTTTATCAGCACCATGCTCTAACCAACTGAGCTAACCGGCCACTCCTCTAATAATGAATTTTAAACGTGTTCATTATTTATTTATACCCCTCCCTCTGCTTCCAGCAGGGCTTGAGGCCGAGGACAGTAATAGACAGAGGCAGGGGCCTGTTGCTGCTTGTGGGTCCTGGAATCAAGTTAGGGCTGGACAGGCCGAGTGACCTCAGCCCATCCCCCTCATTTTATATATGGGGAAAGCGAGGCCCAGAGGAGCGAGTCATTATTTCACAAAAAATTATGGTCAGGCTCTACGTGCAAGGCACTGGAGAGAGAGCCCTAAACAAATCAGCTGTGGTCCGCGTCCCGGTGGAGCTTCCCTTCACCTGGGCAAGCCTGGTGTTAAACACTGAATGAGACAAAGTCTTCGTTGCACCTGTGATGAATGTCACAGCAAAGAAGTCACCACTGGAGCCCAGCTTGTGCAAGTGGCCAATGCAGGACTCACAGCTGGGCATCCCTGGCACGGAGCTGTCAGCTCTCTCTCTGTGGCTACAGCAAGGCAGTGTGACGCCCCCCAGAGCTGCTGGCAAGCTCCGGGAGCGAGAGCCCTCCCCACACCTGCTTGGAGGCAGGACGTCCGTGGGGATGTGACAGTAGGAAATTCAGTGTTCACTGTAGTGGGTGATAGGGGAGGAAAAGCCAAGTTTATCAAACCTAAAGGTCTCTGGGCTCAGCCAACTAGAGCCCTAAAGGGACCCAGATCAAGCGAAGAGGAGAAAACAGTGGTGCCAAGACAGGAGAAGGGAGTCAATGGGCTGCAGGTGCAGGGGTCCGGCTGAGGGCTCCCAAGGCCCCTTGGGCCTGGGCCTCTAAGTCCTAGATGGTTGATGGCAAAGGGAAAAGACTGACTTAAACTCAGGGTACAAGCAGTGAGACTAAGAACAGGAAGTGGCAGAGAGGTAGGTTAAGAGCCTGGGCTTTGCCATCAGCCATGATAAAGTTTGAATCCCAACTCTGTCTCTTTCTGAACATATGGCCTTGGTCACATGTACTGACCTCCATTTCCTAGTATGTAAATCAGAGGCCTAAGCAACTATCCTGGGGCTGCAATGTGGGGGATAGGGAGGTAACCCTGCGTGTCTAGGCCCAGCCCTTGTAAGCACACAGTGCAAACATGGGAATGGTATTATTTATCAGACAGAATTCTTGCAGCCTTTGAGCAAAGCAGCTGCCTGGATTGTGGGGGTGGGTGTGGAACTGGGAATTAGGAGCTGAAGGGTGCCTGGGCCTGGACCCTGGAGTGGGAGTCAGCTGGTCTCTTCCCCATAAATTTGCTGACCTGCATCTCTGATAGAGAGGGCATCCCCTACAAAGAGTAGAAAAAGAAACCTAAATCTCTCCACTACTTGTGGAATGGAAGAGATTTCTGGCCAGTCGGGGGTGTCTTGTTCTGGTTCCTGCCCTTCCTTGCCCCTCCTTTCCCGCTCCCCACTTCCCCTCAGCACAGCAGCCAGGCTGACATTTTCAAACGCCTGCCTCTCCCGGCAAAGAGAGAACAACAAGGAAACAATTATGGTAAACAAAAATGGCACGAAAATTGTCGCTTCCAAAGTACGGGTTTCTGATCTGACACCGTGGCCTACATAAACGGTGTATTGATTTTTTAAACAAAAGAGAAAGGAGAAGACAGATGTATCACTCGCGGCGCTGCCGTTGGACTGCTAAGTGGTTTGGCAGAGGAGAGCTGTGAGTGCTGTGGTCTGTGGCCTGTGACCCAGGGCTCTGTTCCTGCCGGGGGCACCCAGGCCGGCACACTGGCCAGGCTCCTTTTCTCTTGCCCTTCCCCCCACGTGTGTGCGTGCGCGCGTGCCCCTCCTTCCCGTCTTACACATTTCTTGTGCCCATACCATGTGCCATGCATGTCCGAGGGGCCCTAGACACACACAGAGCACTGGGGAGGCAGACCCGTAAGCAGATAAGTGAACAAAAGTGCCTCAGTTTCCCTTGCAAACCACCCGCTCAACCACAGGTCCATCTCCCTCCAAACTTCTGCAAAACAGAAGGGCCTTGGGTCCAGAAATCTGGTTTTGCTTGTTTTGTTTTATTTTAAATAAGTCTGTAGGTTAATTTTATTCACTGCCAGATTTGGGAACCTGGTGTCTAAAGAGATAAGAATTTGTGGTCAGATTTGTGGCGGGCTCTGTGGAGACAAAGGGGAGAATCCGGGGAGGCTTCATGGAGGAGGTGATCTTTGTGTTGACTTCTGACAGTTGAATGCATTATCCAAGTGGATGGGGGGCTTGCGTGAGTGGGTTGGGGCTCTATAAGATGAAGGGAAAGCATAGGCAAAGGCAGGGAGGTGTGACACAGCCCCTTTCCCAAAGGGAAGAACCAAAATGGGTGGAGGTGGTCGCAGAACTCAGCTTGGGCAGCTGCTCTTGCAGCCCACCTCAGTAGGCCAAGTGGTGATGACAGCCAGGGTGGGCCAGGCTGAAGTGAGCTGTGGGTCTCACTGGGCTCTGAGCCTGGACCTGAATCTTGCATGGGAAAGTTACATTTTTTACCTTTTTGTATCTGAACCATCAAACCGTAGGCCTCCCTGGTTATCCAGGGAGTCCAATCGTCTCTAATGTCACAGTCCAAATTTAAGAGCTTTTGGACAGCAGTAGTTTCAGATAATCTCCTGGGGGCTCCGGAGTCTGTGAGTTATTCAGGGTGAGTCAGACATCTAGGGGGCTGAGTCTCTCTCTCTCTTACACTCTCACCCTCTGAGATGAATGTTAAGTGAGTTAATACATGTAAAGTGCTTAGCATATTGCTTGGTGCATAGCAAGTCTTCAATAAATATTAGTATTATGATTTTTCTACTCATTCATTTGTTTTGCTTTTACTCCTTCATTTACTCATTCATCAGTTCACCCCAATTCTCTCCTTCATTCAGCACAAACTCATTGCACATCTCTTCTTTGCCTGCATGGGGTTCTCCTGAGCCCAAACCCTGTGGCAAGTGCTCTCAAAATTCAGCAGAGGCCTGGGGATTCAAACTCACTCCCATTTACCTGTGAGCTTGGTTACCTTTAAGGACAGCAGAGCCTCTTTCCCCAACAAGTGATAGCAGACAACCCTTGGAAACCACTGGCGGCTTATGATCACACTTGAACATCTCACCAAATGGTGCCAAGTGTCTCAATATTGGCAGCCAAGCTTTGCTGAGCACCGACTAGCTGCCCAGAGTCCAGAGCTCACAGATCGCTATGGCAGAGGCAAAGTTCAAGGAATTGGCAGTGAGGAATCTGAGCCATGCATATTTATTGATTTAAGTTTTTATTTATATGTCTCCCCACCTCTTCCAAGACCTGAACAAAAACTAATAATAGTACCCAAAGGCGTTGGTTAAGTGTCACAGGAATGGTACAAGTAATGACTCCTGAAAGAGCTCAGGAGAGAGAGCTCATGGGGTGGAGGCCTGGAGGAAGTATCCATCAGGTGGGGAGAGTGGCCTGAGCAAGGATGCAGAGACTGGCTGGCATGGTAGGTCCATGTAGGGAAGCCAGGGAGGATGGACAGCCTATGGGGCTGGAGCCGCCTGCCTGCCCTAGTCGGGGAAGAGCAGGAAGCCCGAGAAGACGCTGTCGGAGCCCTCTGTGCCCACCATGCCGTTGTAGTCATTGACAGCCAGCCACACTTCCTCGCCCACCTGCACCCGCAGCAGTACGCCGCCCGAGCTGACCTGCTTGCTGTTGGACATGTGGTCGCAGAAGGTGGTCACCCTGACGTTGTTGTGGTACAGATGCACACACAGGTTGGCTGTCTGTGATGTGTGGTAGACAAAGTAGTAGAGGCCGGGGACTTTGCAGGTGAACTTGCCAGTGCCCGTGTTGTAGTCCCCCTGCGGGTTGGTGATGACCGTGTTGAACTTTACGAGGCTGTTGGGCTCTGGGTACTGGGCTGTCTGCCGAGTGACCGTGAACACTGACTGGTGCTTCTGCTTGTATCTGCCCTCCTCGCCAGGCTCTCCGGGGGGCCCCATGTAGCCAGGAACGCCTGGCAGCCCAGGAGGCCCCATGGGGCCATTTTTCCCAGGATATCCAGGTGTGCCGGGTTCTCCCTTGTGTCCCTTGGGTCCTCTTGTCCCGGGAATGGCTGGCATTCCTAGAGATAGAATAGGCAGGAAGAAAGAGATGGGGCAGGGGACAGGGAAGAGGGTGTCCTAGGGTTGTCTTCCAGGGAATGCACCACTGGTGTTTGGTCTCCAGAATCTCCTTCCCACAGTGGGCCTGGGTGCAGTGCACAGCATGAGGCTCCAGCCAGGGTTGGGGGAGGCTCATTCAAGACCTGCCTCTCCACAGACTTGCCCTCTGCCCTCGTCTAAGGCACTATCTGGCCTCAGTTTCCATATTTGGGACTGAGAAGGGAGGATTAGACAGCATCAGGAGGTGTCAGAGGTGGACCAGATCTCCGAGAGTGGGTTGATGGCTGTGACCACCATCCCAAGGACAGACAGCATGTGGCCACAGATAGCTTTGTGTGATCTGCACGATGTTTTTAAAATTTTTAAATTAGAGCCCCATATGAACAAATGCAGAACTTACCTAAAAGTCTAGCTTGTCATTCCTTCTGTTGAAAATCAAAAGATTAGTCAGAGAGAGATTTCCTTGGAAGCTGAGAAAGCTTCGGACCCTGTTTACTTGCCTTAGTCCCTTCAAGGCCTTTGGCCAGACTTTGAATTTGTAATTTTTTCAACTTTTTATTTTGAAATAATTACAGAACCCTAGAAAGTTGAAAAAAAAAGGGGGGGGACAGAGAATCCCTTATACCCTTTACCTGGTCTTCCCCAATGGCACATCTCACATAACTAAAGTATAATGGACTATTAAACCTGGGAAATTGACACTTATGTACTCCATAGAGCTTGCATCGACTTCAGTTCTGCATGCACTTGTGCTTGTGTATGTGGTTCCAATATAATTATGTCACATGTATAGATTTTTGTAACCGTCACCACCTGTGCCATCAAGTGTATCTATCATCTTGTATTATTTTTCCTGAAGAGGACCCTTAACATTTTATGACCATTGGGAGTTCCACAAAATCCATATCGATTGGTTCCTGAGACAGCATTAGCACGTGGGAACTGCTGGATGGGGGCAGAATAGAAGCCGTCCATGTAGGGGGCTTCTTTCTCTCCAGCCCACCCCAGCCCCATCCAGCTCCCTTCAACTGTGACAATTGGCCCGTTCAGTTTCCCTCGTTTACAGATGAGGAAACCCGGGTCAGCACAGCCAGCATGAGCTGGAGTCAGGACTCAAATACAGGTCTGGCCCAATCCCAGTCCGAGCATCAAATTCTGCTTTAACCCTGGTGATCTGAGGCCCTGTAAGATCCTTTCTCCCTGTCTCAGCCACACCCACCTTTTAAGGTTCGACTCCAGTTTTCTCTTCCTGGAGGCCCTCCTTGACCAACCGCCAGCCCTCGTGTTTCCCTTCCTCGTCTAATTTTAAAGGGTTGCATCTGTGCAGACCCATGTATGACAGATCCCCTGTGGCTTGTGGCCTGGTAGATCCCAGAGTTAGAAATGTGGGATTGGGACCCGGCAGACCTGGGTTTCAGGCCATGTGACTGGGGCAGGTGGTCTCTGGTCCCTGAGCCTGTGTTGGCTCAGTTGAGATAAGGGTGTAATAGAGGGAGCCACTGAGAGAGAGGAATGGGAGGATGTGTGGGAAGGGCTGAGGCACCCACAGGAAGTGTGTTTGGAACGTTAGGTCCAGGAGGTGGCTGTCAGTGATGTGAGCAGAGCAGTGCCTCATCCTGCGTGACCTCTTCAGCAATGGAGAGGGGCCTGAGAGGAGCAGAGGGCATGGCACAGGAGGTGGGCTTTGGACCTCTGTGCCTTTGGGAGAGTCATTCAATCCCTCTGAACCCAGCTTCGACATTTGTAAAATGGGAGTCAGTCACATCTTCGAAGGATTGTGGCCTCGGTTTTCCCACTTGTAACACTGAAACTGTGCCTGGTACTTAGAAACTCACTAATTAGTGGCCAGTGGCTACCTGGGCAGTGAGATGGCCAGAGGCAGCTGTGAAGTACAGACCCTGAAATGGCAGACCTGGGAACCTCATTCAGCTCATGCAGAATTGGAGAATTCCTTCTAGAATGTCGGTAAAATTACTTTTAATTGCCAGGAGGGAAGATGACGGTGGCGAAACTCCTAAGGAGTTCTCCCTTCCACCTGCCTCTGCCACCCCCATCCCCTCTGCCCTGTTCTACCCCAGCTCACACAGGCTGGCTTTGGACACACTCAGCCCCCAGATGAGTGGGTCTCATTCACAGACAAGGTACCCATGCCCTTGGGCTCCTCCTCTGGCCCCAGCACCAGCTGTCCATTTATGTCGTCAGCCCTCCTCTCTCACAAGAGGGCTTGCCCGTGGGTTTCTGATGGAAGATTCCATGGCTATAATCCTGTCTTTCCAAACTCCTTTGCCCACTACCTAGGATCCTAGGCAGGGGGGTGAGTACAGGCTTCTGATCAAAACAACAGCAATGGGCATCTGTACAGTACCTGCCATGTGCTCAGAACAGGTTCACATGTGAACTCAATGTTCACAGCACCCCTGTAAAGGAGATACTGCCATCTCCCCATTCCACAGATGAGAACACTGAGGCCCTGCAAGGTTAAATAACTCACATGTCCCATGTCCATGCATTGGCTGCATTCACCGCATGGGCCCACCTTCCCCAGGCATCCATGGAGGGCCAGGGATGGTATGTAATGAAATAGTGGCCAAGCCCTTGAGAGTTTGCTAAAGGGCTTCACTGCCAGGGCAGGTGCTCTTATTTCCCCCTATTATCGGATGAGGAAATGAGGAGCCCAGAAGCACATGGGTCCAAGGTCACCTTAGGGAGGGGCCCAAGGTCACCTGAGGGAGGCCTAAGTCCTGAACTCTGCAGAGGGGCGAGCCAGACCGCAGAAGTGGGACTCGGATTCTGCCCTGGGGGCAGGCGAGGCAGTGAGGGATGCACTTCTTGCTGTCAAGTTGCTGTCCCTTCACCCCCAGGTCAGCCCCAGACCCCAGCCCCTATTCAGGCCAATAGACTCACCTGGTTCCCCCTTGGGCCCTGGCAGTCCATCATGCCCGTCCTTCCCGGGGGCCCCGGGCAGCCCTGGCATTCCTGGGATCCCGTAGCAGTCTGTGCTGGCCTGATCCCCAAGGGGCAGCGCCAGCAGGAGCAGCAGCAGGTTTAGTCGGAGGTGGGGCTGGCATCCGGGCCCCATGTCTGTCCTTGGGAAGGAGCTAGGTGGGGAGAGAGCTGAGCTGGCCCCCCAGCCCCTCACTCCCCAGGGCATCCTCCTCAGCCCTCAGGAGCCCAGTTCCCTGTCCATCCTGGGCCCAGAAGGCAGTGGGGATGTGCCTTCCTCTTATAAATGGAGCTGTGCCTGATGCTGTGTTTCAGGAAGGTGGCAGGGTAAAATCTGCCATCTGCCATCTGCCCTTACCTGGACAGGGGTCCAGGCCTCACTGGGGGTGGGCGGTTCTGGTCTGGTCACAGAGAGGTCCTCAGATCTGCCTCCCCTCTCCCAGGCAGGAGGACACCGTGTCAGAGTGGACAGAGCCGGGACGGCCCAGGGCAGGGCTGGGCCTCCCCCCCTCTTCCTCCCCTGTTTCCACATCCTCTTTCCCACAATTTTCCTGACTTGACACTTTCTTTTGGGTGCTGAGCCAGGCTGACCACAGTGACACTCTTCACATCCACAGCCCCTCTCTCTGTCATGAGTGTCTGAAAGGAGGAAATGTCCACTGACCACTCCAGCATCTGGTTAAGGGTGTGTGTGTGTGTGTGTGAACACAGTTCCCAGAACACAGATGTCCCCCCAGAATCAGTTCTAGCCCATCAAATGCCCAGTGTTGGCCTTTACTGTTCCTGAGACTGTTCTTTCACATCGTCCCTGGGAGGGAGTTATCATCCTCCCTTGACAGACGAGAAAACTGAGGCTCAGGGAGGTGTGAGTCCCTGCTCAAAGCCACACCCTGAGTGGTCTCTTGGGATCCAAAGCTTTGCTCTGATCTTTCAACTCAGCCGTGTCCAGAAACAAGCCTCATGCACATTTTTCAAGTGGCAGGTCTTGTTCTAGAAACTTCCATATGCTCTATCCCAGTGGCCATACTTGGAGGCCAACCCCCAGGATGGCTGGCTTTGAGGGTAGGCAGCTGCTATGATGTACAGGGTCCCCTGGCTTCAGAGTCAGGACTCGCTTTTTCTAGCTCTGTTACTCCCTCATCCTGAGGTCTTCAGCACACCACTGGCGCTGGGGCCTTGATCTCTCCTTCTATACTTTGGGCGGCCTGGCTTCAGGCATTGGTGCCGCTTCTTTTGCCAATGGCCCCACATTCCCTGTCATCAGCCCTTTCTCACCTGCGTCCCAACAGGCCCTGTTGCTGGGCTTGGAGCCTGCGTGGCTGGTGAGAGCGGCCCAGCAGGACCAGGCTGCAGAGCTGAGGGAAGCCCCCTCCTCTCCCTTCTTCTTGTATGAGACTCTAGGGACCAAGGGGCGCCAGGCAGTAGAGAATCCCACCCTTGACCACACACCTACCACCTGTGGGACCTCCCTAAGCATCGGTTCCTCCTTTATAGAAGGGGGGCTTCCTGGGACTCCTCGCAGGACGGTGGGTGGGATTCTGTACATATCACATGTACAGTGTCTACCCTCGTGCCGGACATGGGCAGCTCAGATCTTTGCCCTGCTTTGCTGAGGGACCCTCAGGATCTTGGTTGGCCCATCTGTGCCTCCACCCTGGGGCACGGGGCTGCAGAGTGTGAGATGAGGTCAAGGTCATGAACACACTTGGCCCTGGGAGTCCCAGACAGGCAGACTTCTGAAAAGACCAGTATAGGGGGCCAGGGCCACCCAGCCCGCTGCTACATCCTCTGTCCTCCCTCTTTGACGGGTCTGCACCTGGCTTGTCTTGTCCACCAGGTGGCAGCCTCAGCCCATGCTCAGCTCTCCCCTGCCCCTCCCACCTGCCCCAGCTCCTGGGGACCAGAGCTTTGCCTTGGTGAGGGATGTTGTGGGGGGTGGTGTGGGTAGGACCTGTGTGAGGCGGCGGCCAGGCCCTCCCTACATTCACCATGTCTTTGACCTGGTCTCTCCTGCCCCCATGGGGCCTTCCTCCCTGACATTTTCTGAGTCCCATTGCAATGAAAGAAGCTACGTTTAGGGTCAGGCAGACCTGGTTCGGATCTGCATCCTGTCCTTTTCTGGTGGTGTGACCAGGGGTTGATGCCTCCTTTCTCTGAGCCCCACTGTCCTCATCTATTCTGCTGGGATTAAAAGCACTGAGGGCTATGGTACTAGCACGTAGTAGATGACCAAAAATCGGACCCTTTCCCCAGCTCATGTGTGTGTGTGTGTATAGCACGCAAATAAAACCGGCTTCCTTTGGGAATATTCACAGGGTATTGGACATTTTCAGGAATGAGCTCCTATTTTCCTCACATACAAAGGTCATGGTGGACTTTGTTGCCTCCGAGCAGCTCCCAGATAGGTTGAGTCTGACCCTGGGAATGCACCGTGAGCATTCAGGGTCTTCCCGGCCCCCAGCCCAGGTGGGAGCCCCAGCAGGCTCTAGCCTCCAGGTGTGCGAGGGTGGAAGCTGAGGGCTGGACTCAGAAAACAGCTTCAAGGAAGCCTGCTGGGGGCTGTGAGGCCAAGTGCTTTCCCTCTCTGTTCCCTGCCTCTGCCTGCCTACTACAGGGCTGGAAAAGCTCTCGTGTGATTCGTCACGTGCAGCTGGAGAGGCTGGGTGGGGGATGGGCAAAGGTGGTGGTCAACGCAGGGGCCCAGGGCTCAGTAAGATTTAGGTTCAAGTCCCTGATTCTCCTTTTTTCATACTGACCTGGCACTTAACACTCCCTTCACTCAATGTCATCCTCTGTAAAGTTGGGTCCCACTACCAACCCCAGAGCTTGATTATAAAGATTAAATGAAATATAAGAATAGCGAAAACTTCCAAAGCTCTGATGAACCGGAAACTGCTCTGTAATTTTCGTATATTAAGTCATTGAATCCTCCCAACCATCCTTTGAGGTGGGCGCTACCACTGCGTATCAGCCCCACTTTACAGATAAGCAAATGGAACTTGGTACGGTGCACACGATTAGACAACAAGTGATGGGGTGTGGTGGCTCACGCCTGTAATCCTAGCACTATGGGAGGCCGAGCTGGGTGGACTGCCTGAGTTCATGAGTTCAAGACCAGCCTGAGCAAGGAAAAAAAATAGAGGGGTGTTGTGGCGGGTGCCTGTAGTCCCAGCTACCTGGGAGGCGGAGGCAAGAGAATCGCTTAAGCCCAAGAGTTTGAGGTTGCTGTGATGCTATGGCACTCTACCGAGGGTGACAAAGTGAGACAGAAGACTCTGTCTCAAAAAACCCCCCAGAAAACTAATAAATGGCTGTGTCAGGATTTGAACCCGGGCCGATGAGGCTGCTAAGACCAGCTAAGCATATCGTGTGAAATACCGTGAGCTGGCCTCATAAGCACTTGGTACTCATTACCATTGTTATGCTGCCCTCACGGGCTCAGAGTAGCAACTAAACCTCAGTCCAGCAGGCACAGACTCAGATGTTTATTACAGGAAGAGTTCTAAAAAACCATCTTCTTACAGCAAGCGGCGGGGCAGCAAGTCCTACAGGCTCTTGGAGCTGGCCCTCTCCCTTCTGACAGCTAAAGGAACCACACCCTCATTTTTTACAGAATGGTGCACAGAAGCCAGAGAGGTGGAGTGAGTGGGCCAGGGTCACACAGCAGGAAGTGGACGAGGTCAGGGTTGGGGAGGGGGGCCCTGCCCTGGTTCAGACAGATGGGAAGATGAGGAAGCCGCTGAAGATGCTGTCAACCTCCAAGCCCTGGTAAATGCGGCCCTTATTGGGGTCTTTTTCGATCCAGACCTGGTCGTTTTGTTGCAGGTGGAGCACCATGCTCCCAGACACCACCTGGAAGAGCCCCCTGCTGTTGGTGTCACAGAAGCCCAGGTAGCGCCGGATCTGGCCTTTCAAGGAGGACACGATGGACAAGCAGATGTCCCACTTGGACACCACCTGGAAGGTGAAGTAATAGTAGCCGGGGACAGCACAGACGAACCGGCCTGTGTTGTTCTGGTACCGGCCTTCCTGGTTGGTGATGACCATATCGAAGATGACCACGTTGCCACCCGTTGGTGGATTCCGCCTGATGGCTGAGAAGGCCGGCCGTGGCTGGTCCCTGATGTTTCCTGGGTTGCCTTTGATGCCCTTCAATCCTGGAAGGCCACGGTCCCCCAAGGGGCCACTGGGCCCCGGGAAGCCCACCTTGCCAGGGGCTCCAGGGTACCCAGATTCCCCTTGGTCTCCTTTAAGGCCTTGGATGCCTGTCCGGATGCCAGGGGCTCCTGTGGGAAGAAATACCAAATCAAGAATGAGAGTCCAGGATTCACCAGTCTATAGGGAGAGGGCTGGAACCCCTGAGCCTTCAAGACATTGATTCTGACTGGCTGTGTGACCTTGGGAAAGTGTCTCAGCCTCTCTGAGCCTCCCCTTATTCTGTAAAATAGAGAGAAGTAAAAACAGGCAATAAGGTAAGCATCAAATTCTGGGAAATGCAGGACATTCTGGCTGCTTTGCTGTGCTCCTGCCTATGGCTGTGCACTCCACACTCATCCAGACCACTGTCCCAAGGGGATCACATGTGGGATGCCCAGATGCAAATTATTACAAATGCCTATGCAATCCTTCTGGTCTGCTATGGACTGGGAGGCTCAGGGTGATGGCATGAAACTTTCCTTTCCCACTCTGGTCATGACCTCCTCCCTTTCCCTTCACCCCCAGCTTTTTTTTTTCTAGAACATGAAGATTTCTGGAGCCTGAAGGAGCTGGGGAGAGGGAAGCAGGGACAGATTTGGGGGTGCTCAAAGGAAGCGAAAAGATAGTTACAGTTAATTGTCCTTTTCTGTGTGCCAGGCAGGGTTATTTCCTAATTTTATAGATGGGAAAACTTAGCTCAGAGAGGGTCTGTAACTTATTTGAGGTCACACAGCAAGGCAGAGAGTCTAGAATCTAAAATCTGGAGCTTTAATAATCTGGTAACTGAACAATGACCAAGGATTGGGTGTTGCTTCCAGAACTTTCACATTCATTACTCAAAGCAACCCATTCTGCAGAGGAGGAAGGTGAGGACAGAAAGAAGGAAGTAAAGGGACAAAGGCAGTAAAGGGAATGTGGAGAGTCCTGGGGGCCTGGGGACATAGCATGGGGAGAAGTCTAGGCCCCTCCCTTAGCCCCTGGGGGCAAGTGCAAACTGGAAATTCTTCATGGGGGAGCCGGATGGACTCCTGCTTGTCAGTGCCACCCCCAAACCTTGACCCTGAAGGCCAGCCCAGGCCCAGGCCTGAGGGACTGGGTCCAGAGAGAAGGTGCTTACCCGGCTCCCCTCGTTCTCCCTTGAGGCCTGGCCGCCCCGGTCGGCCAGGTCTTCCTGCAGCCCCGTCCTTCCCATCTTGTGCTCGGCACACATTCTCCGTCACCGCAGAGGCCAGGGACATGGCCAGCACACAGACTGCCAGCCATCTCCAGGGGCCCACCATGATGGCACTGTGGGGACATGAAGGGGAGGGCCTGGGCAGGCTGGACATATGCATGGGTCCCCTACTCAGACCCTGGAATCCCAGGTATGCTTGATATATACACACCTCTTCCTAGTGCCCACCCCCAAAGGGCCCTCGATGTCCACTCCCAGTCCAGCTCCAGGGACCCCGCACAGATACACATGTGCCACTGAGCACACTGATGTCATCACACACTCAGACACACAAACATGGCCTCCCATCCGAGCACACACAGAACACAGTAGACAAACTAAAAAATCCATTCCACGCTCCTAGTCATCCAACTGATACCCAAATAGACTCTGCCCCTCACTCAGCCGGACACACATATTCATGCACTCCCACACATGATCGATTTCATTGAACAAATATTTATTGAGCGCCTGTTCCTTATTTAATTAGCGCTCTCTCACCCAGATGGCAGAGCTGTGCGTGCGCACAGGAATTCACAAACACCCGGCACAACACCTGCTCACTTCTCTGCGGGCTCGGCTCTTCTCAGCTTCTGCTGGAGGATGGGCAGCTGGTTGCGCCCCTGGGCCCCTCTGCTGGGCCCACTGCTGGCTCTGGCACCCCTAGCCTTTCCCCAGCTGGTTGGGTTTAAGGGGCCAGGACCCAGGAATCCTGGTTGGAACTGAAGACCCACCAGGTGGTGGATCTAACTCACCACCTCCCACCCTCCCCAAGTTCTGGCCCACAGAGTTAAGGTCCCTCCACTCATCCATTCAGGATCCTGAATCAGTGCCCCCCATCCCTGCCTTGGCACAGAAGGGTGCCTCCCTCCCTGCCTCTGTTGTCCAGCCCCCTAGACTAGCTGCCCTCGAATTTTACAGTCCTATCCCTCTTGTGCTCTGGCCTCACCTGCCTCCGGCTGTCAACACCAACTGGACACTCCTGCCCTCCACCCCAGGGCCCCCTGTGGGACACCCAGCAGGAGTGGCGCCAGGCTGTGGCCAAGTTTCACATCCCTTCCCACTTCCCTTTCTCCTTCTCCAGACCTTCCCCCTGAACTTCCCCAGAGGCCAGAAGTTTGCCAGGAACACTTTGCGCAGACCTCAGCAAGACTGAGATGTGGGTGTCCTACCCCAGCAAAGGGGGGGTGGGAGGGGTGGGCGGGCAAGGCGGGTGTCTGTGAGGATGGGGGCGGTGGAGAGGGTGCCGGGCAGAGGGAGGCTCCGAGAACCAGAGACACACAGAACATCAGAGCAGAAGGAATCGTTTTAAAAACCAGTCACTTGTAGGACTTTTTCATGATTATGAAAGGAACACGTGTTCATTGCCAGAAGCCCGGAAAACACAAAGAAGAAAGAACAATGCACTGTTGAGAAAGACGCACAGCAATCTGTTTTTCCACTTGCCACTTCCGAGCTGCCTGTCGCTGGGAAATAACCTGACCTCCGGGGCCCTCAGTTTTCTTGTCTGTAAATTGGGAACAACTGGTTCTCCCTCATCAGATTATTATAACATTTTAATGACATACACATACAAAACACTCGGCATATGGTGAGCGTTTAATCATCAGCTTTTATCAACATTTAAAAACAGCAACACAAGCCTGGGAATTCTACTGTCTAGAGATAATTGCTGGTAACGTTTGCATGTGGATCGTTTGGTCTTACACGTCCTCACTGACGGGTGCTCATTACCGGCCGGCAGGGTGCCCTTCATCACTGTGAGCGTGGACCCTGAGAATAGTTTTCTTTGGATTAAGTGTCTCTGGCTTTCCCAGATTGGAGATCAATGTTTTCAGGACTCCATTGACCACATCTCTCTACTTCTTCTCATGAGCCTATTTTTATTTTCTGAGAATTTTGCCAAAGAGAAGAGGAGAAGAGGAGGAGGAGAGAGAAGCTAAGGGAAGGCTGGTGGACATGGGCAAATGAAGGATGGTCTAAAGCCAGTTTGGGGGACTCCTTTTTCATTTGCAATCTCCTGTAACTTACATATATCGAATGTGGAGGCTTTGGTTGAAGGGTGGGGGCCCAGCACTCCACCTGTCTGCTCCTGCCTCACTCCGCAGATTCAAAAGCGCTAGAATCTCACTGGCTCGGCCCATACATAACTCACTGTGGGACCTTGGGTAAGTTATCAAACCTCTCTGAGCCTCACTTTCTCCATCCACCCAGATGAGGGAATGGGAAGGAAGATTGACCCAAATGGTCTCTCTTGTCCCCTCCAGCTTCTGTCTTCTTGGATGGCATCACATTAGTCTTGTTCCCCTGAAAGAAGAGTTAGAAATATGATTTGTCAGAGCTGGAAGCACCAGCCCCACCTCCCCTATTTCACTCCTGAAAAAAACAAAGAACCAGAGACAGAAAGACCTACCCAGGGTCACCCAGAGAGGGGCAGAGTTGGCATGAGAAAAAAAATAATATACTGTGAAGGCTTCTCAAACGATAGCTTTCAAGATATTAAATACCCAATTCTTCTGTAAGAATGTAGAGTGAGAACATGTCAATTTTTTTTTATAGCTTGTTAATGAAAAAATCAGTAGGATGAGAAAGCTAGTTCAAAGGATATGAAAAAAATGATATATGTGTATACCTTTAGAGAGAGAGAGAGAAAAGAGAGAAATTCTGTAAAAACCATAACAAGAAGATTATTAGATAAAAACCTGGTTCATGTTCTATAGGGCAATAACATCATAACTTGAGGGTTACCTTCTCTATTGGAAAAAGAATCATTTGCATTTCTATCAGACAAAAATAATGTGCAAGTTACTAGTTTTCTACCAGTTAACAGCTATTAATATCTTTACTTAGTCTGGGCCCTAATCAATAGTAAATAATAAGTCAAGCTAAGTGACATTGCCCTAGAAACCCTGAGGGGGGCTTGTTAGATCCAGCTTTAATTTGACTTTGAAAGGACACCACTTATCTACATGCCTTATTTCCAAGTGTTAGATGATTTTACTTATCAGGCTTTTGCAAGAGTATAAACACTTCCCAAGAAATAAAGGACATCAATAAGGATGCACATATCATTAGGGGGAGAAGTGAAAGAGTCAGCAATAGCCCTGTGAATGTCACAGTGGGGACACCTTCGGTCAGATGGGGTGGGCGTCTTCTTTCTTTTCTCCAGAGCTCAGATTCCTAGAGGGGAGGTGGGAAATACAGGGCTGAGAGGAAATCCCTAGTAATGCTTTCAAAAGCCATGTGCCCCAGGGTTCAGTATCAGAGTGGGGTCAAAGGTGTTCAGTAATAATCCAAAACTAATTTTTAATTACTCAGATTCTTTAGGGGGGGAATCACATCTCATTTAAGGGTTAGTTCCAAAATAAGCGTAATAGATAAACATTATACACGGTCAAGGTTATTGCAGGAAAAAATATCTTAGGAAAGTGCCACGTTGGAGACGACATTATTTCAGGATAGTCTTAACCTGTTGGTTCTGGCTTTTGTCATTAGAACAGATTTCAGTTAAGTACCAGCTGGCCAATGTGAACCAACCCACCCCACCTCATGCACAAAGGAGTTCAGTCTTTAAAGATGGACCCCGCTGGGCACAGTCTATCACATCTGTTATCCCAGCACATTGAGAGGCCAAGGCAGGAGGATTTCTTGAGGCCAGGAGTTTGAAACCAGCCTGGACAACATAGCAAGACCCATTTCTATAAAAAATTTTTTTTTAATTAGCTGGGCGTGTTGGCACATACCTATAATTCTCTCTACTCAGGAGGCTAAGGTGGGAGGATTACCTGAGCCCAGGAGTGGGAGGCTGCAGTGAATTATGCTCATACCACTCTAAAAAAGAGAAAAATTCCAGATGGAGCCACACTCCTGGCGAAGTGTTTAGACCGTGAGAGGCGCTCACAGGAGTCTGCTGAGGCAGACTTGGGGATGGCAGGTCTGTTCCATGCCTGCTCACTCCAGAAATAGGCTCCTTGAGGGAACAGCTCTACCTTATTTAAATTGCTATTTCTAGTTCTTTCTCTCTCCCAATCTTATTAGGCAAAGTGCAGAGAGTCAAATGGGTATATAATGTGACTCTGAGGTTCTTGTGTTTCTTTTTTGTCTTTAAGAAAATTGAGGCATAATTTGTGTAGAGTAAAATGCACAAACCTTGAGTGCACTGTTCAGCAGTTTACACACACACACGCACACACTCTTACACACACACATGTCCTTCTCCACCACCCACATCAGAATGGGTGGTGTTTCTAGCTCCCCAGCATATTAGTCAACAGCGCTCCCCTCCACGCTAAGTAACCAGCATTCCCGCCTGTCCTTGAACTTCATGTCAGTAGACTCCTGTAGCACGTGCTCTTTTGGCTTCAGCGGGTGAACCACGCTTGTTCATCACGCGTGAGTTTCTCCTGTGTTGTTGTGTGTGCCAGGTGACATTGTACTGCTGAGTGATATCCATTGTCTGCACACACAGTATCACACTTTGTTTATTTACCCTCCCGTTGGTGGGTAGGTAGGGTTATGATGAATAAAACTGCTGAGAACACTCTTGGGCAAGTCCTCTGCCCTGCTTGGCCCTGTGAACATGCGCACTCAATTCTCTGCACCCAGTCCTTACCACCAAAGGAGGTGGGGGGGGGGGACAGAGTTTACACCAAAATTCCCTGCTCTCTCACCTCCCCTGCCCCAGACCTGTCTCTTCAAGTTCTCCCCACCCCCAGAGCCCCTGGTCCTTCCGCCTGAACCTCTCTCCTGTGCTCTGCTCTTTATTAGAGAGGCTATTTTCACCTCCTGTTTCTTGCTCGATGGTCTTCCTGGGCCTTTTGTTTTTTTTTTTTTTTAAAGAGACAGTCTCACTTTATTGCCCACCCTCGGTAGAGTGCTGTGATGTCACAGCTCACAGCAACCTCCAACTCAGGTGATTCTCTTGTCTCAGCCTCCCGAGTAGCTGGGACCGCAGGTGCCCGCCACAACGCCAGGCTATTTTTTTGTTGCAGTTAGGCTGGGCCCATCCTCGGCATATGGGACCTGCGCTCTACCCATTGAGCCACGGGCGCCACCCCCTCCTGGGCCTTTTGGGTCTCTCCTTCCAGTCTCAGTCCACATCACCCTACAAGATCAGGGTTTTGTTGTGTGGGGGCATCAGGGATTGGGGAGGGAGCTGTGGCGGGAGAGCCACATCTTCTGCACACCGGTCCTCATTCTTTGCCTCTCTCAGCAGATAGAAGCACTTCTTGGGATTGTTTTATGAAGCACAGACGAGATTGTAAATGACAAATCATTTGTTGCAGAGGCGGAGGCAGTGCGGGTTCAAATTCAGCTACCATCTCTCTTTTGCGGTGTGATCTTGGAGGATGATGTCTGGCGCTCCAGCACCTCACCTACAAACCGAAAGGGGTATCAGCTCAGGCCTCAGGCTGCACCAGGCTTCTGGGGAGCAGTGTGGCTCCTCTCTGGCACTTAGCAAAAAGTCCCACCTTCTCCTTTTTCCCTCACCTGCCGTGCAGAGGGCTGGTGCATGCACCATGACCTGTTGAGAAGTTTGGGAGGAAAATGTAAAAAGAAGACAAAACAAGGTAAAAGTGATTTCTTTGGGAGAAGGTGAAGAAAAATAGGGAGAAATCAAGCCCATCTAACCCACGGTCCCAGCTACAGACCAGGGTCCTTCCTGGATGCCCAGGATGGAAGGAGGCAAGGCTGGGAAGGGCTGGGTGGAGCTGCTTTGGGAGAAGCTTCCCAAAGGCAAATCTGGCTGGAAGCCATTGGGTGTGCAGCAGGTGAGTTGGACAAAGATGATGAGGATTAGGAGCGAGTTTGGAAAACAAACTGAGCGGCTTTGGGAGCCCACAAGGAAATATTGCCTCCACCTGGGAGGGCTGGGCCCTGGAGCCTGGGAACATGGCACCCAAAAGGTTGAGATGACTCCCGCCAAGGAGCTCATGTGGGCAGGAGGGTCACAGGAGAGTGGCCAGGGAAAGCCCCACAAGACCCAGACTTTTTATCAGGAGAGGCCACCATGGGCTGGAGGCAGGGGACTTAGATGTCCTTACACAAATCACTACTGGGCCTCAGTCTCCCCATCTCTGAGAAGAGGAGGGGAGTTGAACCAAAGCAGAGGTTTCATTGGGGCAGAGTCACCTGGGAGAGCTGGTTAAGAATATGTAGTAACATTGCTGTCTGGGTGAGATGGCTCATGCCTGTAGTCCCAGCCATGTGGGAGGCTGAGGCAAGAAGATCACTTGAGCCTGGGAGTTGAAGGCTACAGTGAGCTATGATCATGCCACTGAGTTCAGTCTCTAAAAAAAAAGCGAAACTGCATCTCAAAACAATAAAAAAAGGATACCGTTGCCTAACTGCACCCTCTCTAGTTTTTTTGGGTCCCTAGGTGGGCCTCCTGCATTTTTAACAGGTGCCCTGGGTGATCTGAAGCAGGCAGCCCAGCCCCTTTGAGGGGCTCTGACAGCCACTGAAGTACTTTGCTACCTTGGCGCATTGGCTAGGCTGTTCCAGGATCTTTGGATATGAGGTTTCAGCATCTGACAAGTGAGGAGAATGTACTAGGGGGTTTAGAAATGGAGGGAGGCAGAGCTAGGTTGTGGGTGGGGGTAAGAGGTGGAAGATCACCAAATCTCCCCAGCAGTTGAAGCCATTTCTAACCTTGGACATCAGAAATATTTCTTTCTTTCTTTCTTTTTTTTTTTTTTGTAAAGACAGAGTTTCACTTTATTGCCCTCCATAGAGTGCCGTAGCATCACACAGCTCACAGCAACCTCCAACTCCTGGGCTTAGGGGATTCTCTTGCCTCAGCCTCCCGAGTAGCTGGAACTACAGGGGCCCGCCACAACGCCCGGCTATTTTTTGGTTGCAGTTTGGTTGGGGCCGGGTTCGAACCCGCCACCCTCGGTATATGGGGCCAGCGCCCTACCCACGGAGCCACAGGTGCTGCCCAGAAATATTTCTTACATATAAATAGAGATGTATGCTTTTCACAGCCCCTGACTGGCTCATGTGATTCCCCATGAAGAAGCTGGTGAGGTTACTATTGTCACCCCCAGTAAACTGGTGGGGAAGCTCAAAAAGGTCATTCAGTTAGCTGTGTTACAGCGTAGATTGTGTCTAGCCTCCAGGCCACCAGCCCTGCCCTAGGATGGTACTGGGTCCCGGCACCATCATTTTGGTTGTGATATTCTGAGCCTCCATCTCTGTCCTGCCAGCAGCTCATTGTGGACCTTTGTCCCAAATCTAATAAACTCCTCTCCTTTTCCCTGAGCCCTGGGAGTTCTGAGGGTCGTACGTGTGCAGGCGTGGAGCTGGGATTTGGGCACAGGTCTGGTGATGCACAAGCTTGCCCTCATTTTTTCCACCCGCAGAGCCGCTCTGGAATTTGGGCTAATGACAGCTGCTTCTGCCCACTTTCCTCCCCCTCTTCCCAGCCCTCTGCTGATTACAAATAAACAGCCGGTCTACGCAGGAGAGTAATTAACTCTCCAATGTGGGGAGAACTAATCAGCCTGGAGTTTGCTGCAGGTGGGAAAAGCGAAGGCTTTTCCTAAGTAGTATGCAAATGAGCCCATAGTATGCAAACGAGACCCTCCTGCTCCTGGGAAAGGCTGTCAGGGCTGGAAGCAGAGGGACAGGCTCTGGGAACATGGCCGGCTGCAGGGAGCCTGGCCTGTTGGATTTAGGGGGTAGAAGGGCAGGAGTGGGAGCAGAAGTGGGGCTCACCTTTAGAGTCTCCAGTACACCTGCAGTCTTCAAGTGGAGGAGGGGCAGGGCAGAGAGAGAAATAAGCTCAGGGCTCAGAGAAGTGGCTCCAAATCTGAACATCACTATCCTCACTTGGTTGACCTTAGGCAAGTCACTTCACCTTCCTGAGCCTCAGCCTTCTTGCTGTAGGATGGGGATAATAACATACTTTTTTAGGCTTGTACTGTGAGCTGGATGGTGCAAAGTTGTCTAAAACAGCCCAGCATTTAGCTAGCAAGTGTTCCACGTATGGGAACCCTTATTAGAAAGCATGAAGATAGACCCATGGCATGCCATGTGGGCCCCCCGCTGCCAAGTCAAGGCCTAACCCCCTTGGGTGTGCTCAGCCCTGCAGCATGTGATTTGAAAGGCTACGGGAAAGGCCCTGCTGCTCCCAGCTATACCATCTCCTCCGCCCTTGCCTAAAGTTCGGGACCCAGACTAGGTAAGGAGACTGAGGTTCCCAGGGTGCAAAATTTAAGGGGGCATTAATTCTCATGATGGTGAAAGTGCAGAATTGACCCTGAGGAGTGAGTTCCTCATTAAGATTTATGTCCTGGGCGGCGCCTGTGGCTCATCGAGTGGGGCCC
The DNA here is from genome assembly GCA_963574655.1 of Perodicticus potto. Lineage (NCBI taxonomy): Eukaryota > Metazoa > Chordata > Mammalia > Primates > Lorisidae > Perodicticus > Perodicticus potto. The sequence continues at coordinate 9,016 of CAUYRH010175106.1, read as the reverse complement.
CGGCCCCATAAGCCAGAGGTGGCGGGTTCAAACTCAGCCTTGGCCAAAAAAAAAAAAAACTCATTAAAATGATTTTACGTGGTCACCCACCTCATCCTTATCCTGGTTTTGCTGAAGTTCCACTGTTGTAGAGTCATCTCTTGGTGTTAAGCATTGCCCTCATCCTGTTGAAGTTCAGGCATGAGGGGATAGAGAAAAGGACAAGAGGCAATTTTCTGGGGTAATGGAACTAGGTTATATTTTGGCTGGGAGCATCAGCCAAATGTTACCTGAGTGTATACATTTGTCAAAACTCATGAAATGGTACATTTAAGTTCTATGCATTTCGTTGTAAGTAAATTTTACCTCCATGAAACATAATTGGAAAACAAAATGTAGGTCTCTTTGGGGAGAGATCACACACTAATGTGCAGTGATGATGATGTCCCAAGTGGTCATCCAGCTTCTGTTTGTATGCCTCCTGTGATGGGGGGCTCACTCCCTATGGATCCAGGCCATCACTTGCTTGGCAGTGGAACTGGAATTTGAACCCAGATTGGACTCGACTGACTCTTCCAGGATTGTGCGTGCTGAGGAATTGCCATGAAGGTTAAGTGAGATGTGATATGTGAACGTTTGTCATTTGCAGCTTCTGCACATCTGGAGACATAGGAGAATGGCTTACCTGCCTTCCAATCCCAGAAAGTAGGTGAAGTCCAAGACCAGCGCTGTTCAAGGGCACACAAGCAGATGTGACGTTGCAAACTCTTCAGTGTTCTCTTGCTTTGCTGCTGAGGTTGTGGAGTCCTTGCGTTGTCACAGGTGGGGACACAGCATCCAAGTAACCTGGCTCACTGAGTGTCTGTATGGAGGATAACTGCTTTGGACAGTCATCTGGACTCATGACAGGTGTTGCAGGATTGAAGAGTAATGATTTTTGGTGTTAAGCCACTGAAGCGTAGTTGTTATTGCAGCATAACTGAGCTTGTCCTGACCCATACGGCACAGGTCGGCCCGACAGAGAAGGGTTAATACATCGATGCCACCTTATTTATTCTCCTCCTCTTCCTCTTCATTTTCCAGGGCCGTCTTTGTCACTGACAATATTCTTATTCTTTTTTGGGTAGCACAATCCCTTGCTGATTCCCATGGAGCTGTCCAGGGTCCTGTCCATGGCCTGAGCTTTCTACATGGCCAGACATTCATCAGTTTGTGCCTTCCACGCTGGGCCTCCCATGATTCCAAAATAAAAAATACCCAGATCCACTTTTGCAGACTTCACATTTTTCTGGGGGAGGCAGACATGGAAATAATTCCAGGACTTGAGCAGGTCATGGGGCACCAGAGACACCCAGAAATCTGTGGTGGTGAAGATGAAAGTTACCCCCAGAGCAGGAATCTTGGGAGACTTCTCAGAGGAGGAGGAAGGAGGTGGCTGCACTGACTCACGTTGGTGTTCATAGGCTTTCTTGCCAATACAGCTCTGAGTCTCAGTGTCTCTACTTCCCACTGTGTAACCTTGGGGTAGGCCTCTTCTCTCCTAAAAGCCTTAGTTTTCTCATCTGAAAAGTAAGACAATAAAAGTGCATCCATACAGGGTTGTTGTGATGGTTGAATGAATTAACATGTGCTAAGTGCTTTACTTAGTGCCTGGCATGTAGTAATTGTTCAATAAATTGCCACTATTATGACCTCATTTGGCTTTTGCAGCAACCCTGTGAGAGAACAGAAGTAGCTAGCATTATGTCCACTTTACAGATGAGAAAACTGAGGCTCAGAAAGGGCAGGTGACTTGCCTAAAACTACATGGCCAAGAACCGGCTGAGCTTGAATGGGAATGTGGGCTTCTGGGAGTTTTGTGCTCAGACCTTGGCTCTCACGCATTTCCTCCAGCCTGGACACATCTCCCACTCTTTTCCAGCCTGACCTTTGAGACCCCTATTTTTTGTGATAGTAAAATATACATAACATTTACCATTTTGACAATTTTAAGTGCACATTTCAGTGGCATTAGGAATATTCACATCATTATGTGACCATCACCACCATCCATCTCCAGAATGTTTTCATCATTCCCTACTGAAACTCTATACCTCTTAAGCTGGACTGGACAGTCACCATTCTAATTCCTGTCTCTATGAATTTGACTATTCTAGGCCCCTTGCATAAGTGGAACCATATATTCCCTATCCTTTTGTCATTGGCTTGTTTCACTTAGCATGATGTCTTCAAGGTTCATTTATTATAGCATATATCAGAATTTCCTTCCTCTTTAAAACTGAATACTATTCCATTGTATGCACACACACACACCCCATTTCATTGATCTATCCACTCAGCAATGGACATTTGGGATGTTCCCACACTTTGGCTATTGTGAATAATGCTACAATGAACACAGGCGTGCAAAGTCCCTGTTTCATGAGACCCCACTGCTGCCACTGCCTTGGGTGCCACTCCAAGACCTTTGTCAGGATCCAGAGATCCCAAGGCCCACAGGATCCAGGACCAGAGCTTGTCTTGCCGCACCTGGGCGCTGATCCTGTGCCTCACCAGCATCACTGGGGTCCAATCCACTCCCTCACAGGCTCATCTTGAGTGCCCCCAGCCCACCCCTGGAAGCCCTCTCTACCCTCCCGATGCCGCCTTCTAACACCTTCTCCTACCCCTAGAGCCCAGGCCTTCTGTCTGTCCCTTGCTTAGGTCTCTGATTACTTTAAACCTTAGATAGTATTACCGGTGCCGACACCACCCCCCCTTCAGAATCGGGAATTTCTTTCAGAATATCGTTAAGATGACCTCCACATGAAGAAAGGCAAAAATGAGAGTTCTCCCTCTGGAATGTGATCAGTGCAGTCAATTAGAGGTAATCTGGTTTCCTGATTTTTGCTACACTCTTTTCAAGTCAGATAAGGCAATCACTTGCCAGAGAAGCATCCTAGACAGCCTGAGTTCAAATCCTGGCCCTGCTGTGTACTACCAGGCAAGTTACTTCACCTATCTGTGCCTCAGTGTATCCATCTGGGAAATGGGTGCAGTAATAGAAGCCACCTCACATGATTGGGGTGAGGGTTAATGGCGTCTGAAGGGTAAAGCCAAGTGTACAGTAAGTGATCACAAAATACTAGATAGTATTTATTCAGGAAACACATAGTGCTTGCTCAGGGAATCTTTGTCAAATCAAGGGGAAGGATGAGACTGAAGAGTGAGTTTGGATTCAAAGCAAGCTGATGCCCAGAGTTGCCTGGAGGGAGGTACTCAGCTCCCCGCACTGAGTGAGTAGCATGGTGCCTGTTGCCTACCCTGCTAAGCTGCTCTGGCGTTCATGAGGGTGCTTTTGGGGGGAAGATATAGAGGAAAACTGGTCCTTCCTCAAGAAAAGTGACTTCCTCCAAGCAGCCCTTTCTTGGGCCCCCACTCTCTCCAGCTTTGTGGCTCCAGGCAGACACATAGTGGCTGAGAGGCCTCGCTGGGAGCTGGCACATCCTGGGGTAGGGGTGGTGGGGTAAAGCATCCTCACTCCATCCCCACCACTTCTGCAGGGACCCATGTTGCAGGGGCTTTCTGGAGGCTGGGTCAACCCTGGCAGGCTCACAGTTGGGGTAAGAGGTGTGGGCTCCAGCCAGAGTCAGTAGTTCTGCCCAGGCATCCAGAGAGGCCACTGGCTTGGGAGCTAGAGACCCGGGTTCTAGGCCTGCGTTCCCTCACCCTTCTTCTTTCAATACCTTCCTGTCTAATGGGTACCACCCTGCCTGCCTCGTAGGGCTGTGGGAGGCGCTTCTAAGATGCTGCATGGAGGAACATCCCAAAGCCAGGCAAATCTGCGGGCATCAAAGTCCTGTCGGTGGGGGACTCGCTCAAGCATCCCTTCCTGCCACCCAGGAAGAGGTGGAGCCGCGTCTGAATGTGGCAAGAGGCATTTATGGAGAGAGCGAGGGAGGCTGGGAGTCCTCTGCTCCTTCTGCAGCCCACATGCTGGCTGTGAAGGAGTGACTCCCTCTCAGAGCCTCAGTCGCCCATATCACTGAGGCTAATCACTCAGCACCCCTGTGGGCCCATGCAGAGCCAAGCAGTTAAAAAAAAATTACCTAAATGTTTGCAACTTCCCTGAATGGTAGGCATATCATCCCTGGTTTGTAGATAAGAAAAACGGGGGGCTCTAGAGGTGGCATTACTTGCTCCAGGTGTTAGCCTACAGTGCTGTATGGCCTGGAGTAATCACCTCTCCGTGCTTCAGTTTCCACATCTGCAAAATGGGCGTCCCTCTCTCTCTCTCTCTCTCTCGTTCTCTCTCTCAATCTTTCTCAATGATGGAAGGCAATAAAAAGCCTGGGAAGCCTTGCTGAGGTTTGGACCAGGGGCTGCAGGACTCCTTTCAGCCAGGGGCTGGACCAGGGCATCTGCAAGAGCTTTCACTGTTTGACTTGGGCACACCCAGGCCTCCATCTAAGCCAGTGGTTTGCAACCTTCCTAATGGCTCAAAGTATTTTCATTGTTAAAAAGGGGTCACGACCCACAGGTTGAGAACCGCTGATCACAGCCTTGAAGGCCTCTGCCTGATTTCACCTGGCTCCCACCTGATTTCACTCCGGGCTGGTCTTGATGACGTGGGTGACCTCTACTCCAGCCCGACTGTGTGTGGGGTCTTCCTTGGCAATGAGACAGTGACCTTGACTTCCTGGGGCTTCCAGCATCTGTGAAAGGCTAACTGGGGGCGCCACACGAGAGCACCCCCCTTCGCTTCTCAGCAGGAGGGAGTAACCAGGTTATTTTTGTGATAAAAGTTTAATAAATTGGAAGGCACGGTTTTCATTCTGTGGGTAATTAGCTGCCGCTACTACGCTCCCTCCTAATTGTCTCTCTCACTCCAGACGGGCGGAGATCAATAGGAAGCGGCCGCTGTGTGGTGAAAGTCACAATTAATTAATTGTCAGGAGTGTGTGTGTCTCCATCTCTGTCACATCAAAGGGCCAAGGGAGGCAGCTGTCCAAGTCTCAACTCTGCTGGGCCGGCCTGGCCCATAGCCCGCAGATGCATGCGACTTCCAGCCACAGGGCACAATGCCTCTGTCTCCCTTGGGCAGCAGGAGGCTTGCAGAGAAGGGGTCCCCTGAGACCCCAAACTCAGGGGCCTTCTCTGACAGCCAGCATCCCCCTGCCTCTATTCTCTAAAATCTCTGCTGTAGCATCACTGCCTTGAATAACCTCACCCAGGTCCCTTGCTTCCCCTTCGCCTCCCTAATCCATTCTCCTCCCCCAGACTCTGGCTGCAGGGCCGTCAGCAAAGTGGTTGCCTCTGGGGATGGAGGGGAGGAGCTGACAGGGAGAGAGAGTGTTCTGGGGTGCAGGCTCTATGCATTGATTCAGGGGGTGGTTTCACGGGAGTAGCCATTATACTGTACACTGAAGATTACTGCAAATAGTTACACCCCACCCCGCCCTGTTCAGTATTAACCACCTAAGACCTTGTATGTGCCAGGCACGGAGACGTTAAGATGATGAAGATCACACAGCCAGTGAGTGATGAAACCCTGGGCCCTGCTTTGACATAGTCTTCCTAATATTCACCGCCAGCCTTGGAGATTCCCATTTGAGAGATGAGGAAATAGAGGCACAGAGAGGGGGTGGGAAGGAACTGAGGAGGCCAGAGAAGAGGATGGAGTTTGGTGGGGGTGGGGGAAGGGACGGGCCTGCGTACATCAAGGGTTTGTGTGTGCCAGGTACAACCCTCACACTTCACATACTCACCAGGAAGGTGGTGCAACCGTCCCATTTTACAGATAGGAAAGCTGAGGCTCGGAGAGGAGTGGCCACTTTTCAAAGGCCACACTGCGCAGGAGTGAGGAGCTGGGGCGTGACCCTGAGTTGTCTCATTCCAACATTCCTCTGAGGGGAAGCAGGAGGAGGGAACGGTGGAGAGAGGACAGAAGTTGGGGGGAGGTGAGGGGAATAGTCCTGGCAAATTGCGAACACGAAAGAGGTGCTTGTGGAAGACACCAGCACGTGGAGGCACACCCACACACTCACGCACGCTCACGCAGACATGCGCGCGCATACATGTGCACACACGTAACATTTTTGCTCCGCCCAACCTTTCCAGAGGGGCTTTTACCATCTCACTAGGCCCGTGTATCCAGCTTTCCTCTCCTGCTCCGAGGTTTGCTGTGGCCCCCACACTGCCTGGTGCAGAGAAGGGGCTCAGCAAGCAGGCAGGAGCTGGGCAAGACTTCTGTCTAAGGCCAGAAGCTCTGCAGGTGAAGCCTGGTTTTGAGAAGGGCCAGATCTGCCGGTCCCGGACCCCAGGCCAGCACTCCATTGTCCCCCCGACTCCCTCCACCCACTAAGCAGTTTCTCAGCCCCCTCGGAGCTCACGGGGTGACAGATAATGCAACCACTTCCCCTGGCGAGGAGGCGGAGCCTGTCTTCTGCTGTCTCTCACCAAGAACACAGCAGCGGGTCCAGCCTCCCGCTCCCGGCTGGTCGCCAGGGGAGGCCACCTCCACGCTCCCACCACTGTTGCCGCCTGTCACTGTGCCTTTGAAGTGGCGCCTGATTTTCCAGTCTGTCTGAAGTTGCTGGCTGTTTATGCAGCAGCTGGTCCGGCAAGTCCCCCCCGCAGGGCCTTTCTATGACGGTGCCAGCCGCTGGGGACCCAGGGAGACAGCCACCAGGTCTCTGGGGAGGATAGTGGGCGGGAGCTGAGATGCCATTTCTGTCTTCAGGGTCTCCTAGACCGGGTTTGCTTATTTTTTGTTTAAAAGGACGAAAAAGAGTTTCTAAGAACCCCAGTGTGCTATTTCTCTTCAAAGAAAAAGGAATAAAGACTTAAAACAAAAACAAAAAAACACAGGCCAAAGGTAAAGCTCTTAAACTTCTTTGAACATTTCTACTGCTATGGCGGCTGCACTGTGGAAGGTGCTAGACTGGGAATCCTCTCCAGATGCTAATGTGTTGTGTGACCTTGGGCAAGTCACTTGCTCTGTTGTCAGATCCCCTGATGAGGGTTCGCCAGCTCAGCCCCACTCCACACTGTGGGACCTTCTTGAAGACTATACTGTTTGTTTCTCCCAAGACTCGAGCCCAGAAAATCAGAGCAGGGAGGTGGAGGTGCCTGATGAACCGTTTCAGACGCGGATGCCACCACTCAGGATCCGAGGGGCTGAGTGACTAGCCTAAGGCCACACCGAGAGGGAGTCCCCGGTAGAAACAGGACTGTGGAATCTGTCTCCTGCCTCCCCAGCCAGGGGCCTTTTCTCCTAGCTCATTACGCTGTAAGAGGAAGCTCCCAGAAAGCAGGGGCCTTCTTTACGGGACTGACACTCTTGACAGTGACATGTCATGATGAGGGCTCTGGGGAGAAACAGAACTCGGTCCTGCATCTGCCACTCAGTTCATGTGACTGTGAGAATCGATTTCAAAGCTCTGAGCCTCAGTTTCCCTAACTATAAACTGGGCTATTCCTCACGCTCCCCTCATGTGTAGCTGTGAGGGTGGAGGACACACCTCATGCACCCAGCCTGGTGGCTGGCACAGCCAGCAAGCCCTCCATGAATGCCAACAGTCGCTCTCACTGGCCTCCAGCACGGTATGGGGCCCTTGCCTATTTTTTTGGTCAAACTCTTGGAGGAGGAGGCAGACACACCAGGCTGTTCTCCGAGGCCTGGCTGTCTCATGCCACCTCTTACACTATGCCCTCTCCCACTAGAGCCCCTTCCTAGGAGAGACAAGCAGCCCCTGGCAGTATGTGAGGGGGGATGTCAACCTCATCTCACAGAGAGGCCACTGTTGACATTGACGAGACCCCTGGCAGGCAGGGCAGGCGGTGAACAGCTCTGGGCCTGGCCTCACTCCTCCAGCGCTGGCCTAGCCTTTCTTGGTCTCCCTGTCATAGTTCTGACCGCAGCCTGTGGTGGGGGTGACTCTATGGGTTGCTACCTGAGGCTGGGGAACTGTCAGTCTGAAGCTGGCCTTAAAGGGAGGTGGCGGGTGTGCAGGTGTGGGCTCAGGGTGAATGCTCTCCCCACAGGGCCATTGAGAAAACTAAAATAATGGCAGTTGGGGACAGTTAGAGTAGTAATCTAATGAGTGGGAGATGCTAGGAATATTTTTATGTTCTTGCTCTCATGGGTGGGCATGACATTCATTCATTCTTTCATTCATTCATTCACTATTCGATATGGCATTATTGCACACTTACTATTTACCAGCCTAGTTCTAGGTATGGAGGGGAGACGGCTTTTTGTTCAAAAGACAAAGATCCTGGCCCTTGTAGAGCTGACATTCTAGAGGTAAAGGAACAAGGGCCTGGGGAGCGGGTGCAGAAAATCAGAGGCCCTGAGAAGACAAAGGATGGAGCCAGACAAAGGCAAGAAGTAGAGGAAAGAATAGAAGAAGATCATTGTTCCAATGGCTCAACCACTAGCTTGCTGTGTGGCCTTGAGCAAAGCACTTCCCCTCTCTAGGCTTCAAGCTCCCATATTTGCAAAAGGAAACTCATCACTTTATGAGTAGGACTCATACTCCTACTTTATGGTAGGACTCCAGTAAGCCCAGTCTTGGGAAGGCACTATGACAGGGGTCCTCAAACTACGGCCCGCAGGCCACATGCAGCCCACCGAGGACAATTATCTGGCCCGCAGGGTGTTTTTGCCGCTCCTGCCTGTCCTGCTTAACACCCGACTTGTCCTGGGCCCACAGTGCGCATGTGTGGAATGTGCGCCGCACTCTCCGACTCATGAGCCCGCCTGTGCAGAGTCTGCTGCTGCCTGAGGATTGAGGTTAAGAGCAAGTTAGGCAGGGTGACACCTGTGGCTCAGTGAGTAGGGCGCTGGCCCTACATACCGAAGGTGGTGTGTTCGAACCTGGCCGTGGTCAAACTGCAACAAGAACAAGTTAGGATTTATTTTTTTTTGAAGTTGGGAGGTCTATTTTTTTTTTACTTTGCACTTAGTAGGGCCTTTTTTTGCGGTTAAGGGGGGCCTTTTTTCCCTGAAGATAGGAGGTCTTTGTGCAGTGTGCATAGGAATTTGTTCATAGTT
>CAUYRH010175104.1:0-11812 GCA_963574655.1 Perodicticus potto | reverse complement strand
AAGATTATTATTCTCTATCAGGAATTTTAGGACCACCTGTGCCAGGCTTTGATGGTAACTGTGAAGGCAGTGGATTCCCAATGGGGATTAAACAGGAACCAGATGATGGGAGCTATTACCCCGAGGCCAGCATCCCTTCATGTGCCATTGTTGGTGTGAATTCAGGTGGGCAGTCCTTTCACTACAGGATTGGTGCTCAAGGTACAATATCTCTGTCACGATCAGCTAGAGACCAATCTTTCCAACACCTGAGTTCCTTTCCTCCTGTCAACACTTTAGTGGAGTCATGGAAATCACATGGTGATCTGTCATCTAGAAGAAGTGATGGCTGTCCGGTCTTAGAGTACATTCCAGAAAGCGTATCAAGCTCTACTTTATGAAGTGTCCCTACTGGATCCTCAAGACCTTCCAAAATATGTTTGGTGTGTGGGGATGAGGCTTCGGGATGTCATTATGGGGTAGTAACCTGTGGCAGCTGCAAAGTTTTCTTCAAAAGAGCAGTGGAAGGGCAACATAACTATTTATGAGCTGGAAGAAATCATTGCATTATTGATAAGATTCGAAGAAAGAATTGTCCTGCCTGCAGGCTTCAGAAATGTCTTCAAGCTGGAATGAATTTAGAGCTTGAAAGTCAAAGAAGTTGGGAAAATTAAAAGAGATTCACAAGGAACAGCCACAGCAGCAGCCACCCCCGCCACCCCCACCACCCCAGAGCCCCAAGGAAGGGACAACATACATCGCTCCTGCACAAGAGCCCTCGGTCAACACCGCACTGGTCCCTCAGCTCTCCACCATTTCACGAGCACTCACGCCTTCCCCCAGCTATGGTCCATGAAAACATTGAACCTGAAATTGTGTATGCAGGCTATGACAGCTCAAAACCAGATACTGCTGAAAATCTGCTCTCCACTCTCAACCGCCTAGCGGGCAAACAGATGATCCAAGTCGTGAAGTGGGCAAAGATACTTCCTGGATTTAAAAACTTGCCTCTTGAGGACCAAATTACCCTAATCCAGTATTCTTGGATGTGTCTGTCATCATTTGCCTTGAGCTGGAGATCGTACAAACATACGAACAGCCAATTTCTCTATTTTACAGCAGACCTAATCTTTAATGAAGAGAAGATGCATCAGTCTGCCATGTATGAACTATGCCAGGGGATGCACCAAGTCAGCCTTCAGTTCATCCGACTGAAGCTCACCTTTGAAGAGTACACCATAATGAAAGTCTTGCTGCTACTGAGCAGAATTCCAAAGGATGGCTTCAAAAGCCAGGCTTCATTTGAAGAAATTAGGACAAATTACATCAAAGAACTGAGGAAGATGGTAACTAAGTGTCCCAACAATTCTGGGCATAGCTGGCAGAGGTTCTACCAACTGACCAAGCTTCTGGACTCCATGCATGACCTGGTGAGTGACTTGTTGGAATTCTGCTTCTACACCTTCCGAGAGTCCCAGGCCCTGAAGGTGGAGTTTCCTGCCATGCTGGTGGAGATCATCAGCGACCAGCTGCCTAAGGTGGAGTCCGGGAATGCCAAGCCACTTTACTTCCACAGGAAATGACAGGAGCCATACTGCCAGGAGAACTTTGCCTTAAGTTTCCCCGTGTTATTCCACACCCACAAAGGACCCAAGGAATCCTATTTTTAACATTGGGTTGATTCACACTTGTTCAGCAGCTCGTCAATTTTAAAATCATGTCAGGGATTTGGAGCTGGGAAAGCTGTTTTGACATGGATTTCACCAGACCCCAGCAGTCTCTAAAGACTCTTCCCTCTCCAGTCCCCGGTGCTTAGAAACACGTTCCTGTTCCTCTGGATGAAAAGCCATATCTAGTCAATAACTCTCTGATTTTGATATTTTAACAGATGGACGTTTTAACCATGCCATGTAGTTTCTGGTATTGTTTGCTTGTTTTAAAAGGGTTCAAGGACTAATGAACTTTTTAAAGCTTACCCTTGGTTTGCACATAAAATGTATAGTCAATATGGGGCATTAATATTCTATGTTATTTAAAAAACACACAAAGAAGAAAGAAAAAATATATACAGATTCCTGTCGTTTAAAAACAAAAAAAAAAAAAAAGAGAGAAGGTACTTCCTCTCTCCCACTTGTGATGTTGTCCCCCAAATTCTCTCCATGGAATGGGACGGTTCCAGCTACCATGGTGTGTAGAACGACCCCAAGGATCCACATGACCACCTCCAGTCCGTCATATCCTGACAGCAGGAGGATTTCTGGGCCAGAAAATGAAGAGTCCCACAACAAGTGGCTGCCTTCTTGCTTTGTGTAAATGTCATGGCAAAGCCAATGCCACCTGTTTTCATGGTGTCATTTTCATTCAGTAGGATGTTGTGGGTCTTCAGGGTTAGGGATGATCTGTTTTTTGTAGTCCTGCTCCAGTGCAAATAGGATCTGCTGACATTTGACTTGGGCCTCCTCCTCCTTCATCCAGGCATTTCTCACCATATGACTCTAAAGAATTCTGCTGCAGGCATGTCCATTTATTATATGGGGTGTGTTTGGTGCCAATCACATCCAACAGCTTCAGGATGTTCAGATGATTCAGGGCCCTCAGACATTCCACCTCTGAAGAGATGCTTCCAAGGCTGGAGGAGCTGTCCTTGGAGATCATTTCGGTAGCCACTGTGGTCCCAGTTGGAAGGTGCTGGGTGAGCATCACTGGTAATCTGTCTCATCCAATCATTCTAAGCTTTTTCTATTTGGTGAATAACTTGTGGCTTCTCGAACCCAGAAGTGGGAATCTCTAACTAACTCCTTCCCTCATGGAGCACAGGCAAATCCAGGCATTGGAATGGGGTGAGGGAGGATCAGTGGGAAACCTTGCATCGGGGAATTGGCCATCTACTGCTTCTTTTTAATGGAGCACAGTAGAGGCATGGGGATTGCTATAATCCTGTGATTGTTGATGTGGCTTGGTGTGGGTTCTCATAGTCACTGACACCCTTCAGTTTGGTCTATCACACAACCAGACTTGGCCGCCACTCCAAGCTTGGGCAGCATCTACCAAGCTGGTGTTTGGAGCACCGCCTGTCCATGATAATTCCTTCCACATTCCAGGTCCCATTTGGATCAATGGACCTCATTCTCCACCCTAGCACAGACAACGGAGTTCCATATGTGGGTCTGGAATTAAGTATGTCAGTCAGACTGTCTGCCCTCTCCTTCAGACTTGTAGCACTACCCCAGGATATTCAGTGGTCAGCTTGCACCATGTCCCAGTCCAAGGCTTCAGCATTCAGAATAGAGCAGGGAATCCTACCCCAGACCCCCATACATCAAGATGACACATTGCTAAAAGTTAGACAGTGTAAAAACTCATCATTTCTTTGCATTCAACAGGTGCTGTTATTTATGTTCCTAGAATGCCACCTACTGATCATTTTATTCCAGGGCACCTAAGAAGATCATATTAATTACAATTAAATGTGTTTTGTTTTCTGTTTTTTTTTTTTTTTTTTCTTTTTGCAGTGTTTGCCTGGGGCTGGGTTTGAACCCTCCACCTCTGCTGTATTGGGCCGGCACCGTACTCCTTGAGCCACAGGCTCCACCCCAAATGTGTTTTCTTATTTCTGTCTTTTCTTTTCCAGGGAATGGAAGAAGATTATATTAATTGCCATTCCATGTTTTCATTCTATTTCTTTTCCAAGGAAACAAAGAGGATTTTAGAAACTACGTTCAATTTATTTTTCTTTTCCAAGGCACCTAAGAAAATTAGTTACATTTAATATTTTTTTCTTTCTATTACTTTCCCCATGGGACAAACATGATTTTAGTAACTGTAGTGAATTACCTTTCTTCTTCTTCCTTTTCTTTTTTTTTTTTTATCTACTCTGCCTTAGGGTCAGCTTAACCCTATAGCCTAGTGTTAAAGGTAGAAAAATAGGGAAATACAGTATAAAAAGAAACTGCTCATAAGCAGGCAGTAGCAAAAGAATAACATAAAATACCCTCAATGAATCCCCAACAATAAAAAAAGAATAATATGAAAAATCAAAAGAGATCAACTCCCCAAAGGGATCACAATGGAGTTAGAGCACAGAACTCCAATGATAAATTATTGAGGCCAGGTGCAGTGGTATATGCCGGTAATCCTGCCACTGTAGGAGGCTGAGATGGGAGAAGTGAATGAGCTCAGGAATTTGAGACCAACCTGAGCAATAATGAGACCCTGTCTCTACTAAAAATAAAATGACTATCTCGGTGTCCTGGCCAGTGCCAGACTGAGGTAAGAAGGTTGCTTGAGCCCAAGAGTTTTAGCTTGTGGTGAGCTATTCCACCATGGAACTCTAGCCAGGTTGACAGAATGAGACTCTGTCTCCCATCCCTCACAAAAAAAAAAAAAAAAAAAGAAAGAAAGAAAGAAATTGTTGTAATACAGAAATAGAATTCGGAATGTGGATGATATGAAAAAGGAAATTTAACAACAACAAAAGGAAGTAAAAACGTTCAAGAAATTAACAAAATTGAATACAACACCATGAAGGACCAGGACAAAATAATGAAGTATAGAATGGAGCATAAGTGATAGAAAGAGGCATTCAGAGAATTTCAAGTCACAGCAGAGAGTTTCAGCAATATTTTAAACCCTGGAGAAGAAAGAAGGAATCTTAGAGATTGAAGGTAAGACTCTTAAACTGACCCAATCATTTAACCTTTTGACTGATGGCAATGCCTATAGTCATTCAAACAAGATGTTTGTTCAGTGTGAAGGACACCTGTAGACAAGTTTTGTTTCTGAGTGTTCCACAGTCAAAAACTTTAAGAGGCAGAAAAGAAGAGAGCAAAAGCAGCGCAGTTTAGTGGAGAGATGCAAAACTATGGAAAGCATAAAAATGTACAAATTATAGGTGTCTCTGAAGGAGAAGAAGAGAGTACCAAAAGTGTGGAAGCTCTAGTTGAACATAGTCTAGCTGAAAATTTCCAAGCATTAGCAGGGACTGAGATATTCACTTACTAACTGGCTTTTGAAATCCTTGATGATTCAATTGAAATAAAACATCTCCTAGATCCATTTTAATGACTTTTTATCAGAGTCAGAATGAAAGAAAAGATCCCATAAGCTGCTAGGTGTAAGGAGCATATGACCAACATGGATAAGTGAGTTAACAGCTAACTACTCAGCAGATACATTGCATAACGTAAAAGTGTGGCTCATATCTTCAATCTTCTCAAAATGGAATCAAGATGGCAGAATACAGACATTCTTTAGCAGCCACCTTTGGTGAGTTCAGGGAGAGACGACTGCAGCCACCTCTGGGTGAGGCATCCAGCCAAGAAAACATCACTTCGGGAGCACAGAGAAACAATGGGAAACTCTAGAAAGTAGCAAATTGACAAGACCTGTAGAAAACCAGAACAGAAGGAGCATGCTTGAGTGCTAAATGAAGCAGGGGGCTGGCTGGACCTCTAGCAACAGGCCAGGGACAGAGAAGGCTTGTCCTACTGTTTTTTTCTGAGCTTGGGTAGTTGTCAAAGCTACCTGGGGAGAGCTGAAGTGAGCAAGGAACTTGGACAGCACCCAGCAGGCAGGATTGAGACATTGGGCAGAGAGGAGCTTTTATCATTAAGCTGCTAAGAGGGTGCCACCATTGTGGGACAGCTGCCTGGGAGGAACATCCTGCAAAGTCCTAGTGCAAGGCAGGTTATGGATCGCTTGCTCAGCTTGGCAGCCACTCTTGGGTGCGTTGGATGAATCCCAGTCTGCCAGGAGAGCCACTTTGTGGCCTAGGGGCACTGTTCAGAAAGTCAAGGTATGTCTGTTGAACAGTGTGATGAGAGCTTCAGGCTCCCAACCCTGTGGGGATTAAGGCCAGATAAATTAGGAAGACTGGAGTGGGTCTGCTCAGCAACTAGATAGTGGCTTCTGGCCTGCATCTTCTATAGCAGAATCTGTAGCATGATTAGCATCTCATAACCTCAGAGCACCACTTTGCATTTAGGCAATATGTCGCAATGTATGTATATATTTTTCCTTTATCAATTGTTTTAAGTTTATTTGTTTGTTTCTTTTGTTGTATTTTTATTTTCATTTTTACTTTCTTTACTACTGGAGGTTCCATTTTTTGCTACTGTTTTTCAGGTCCTTTTAGTCTTTCTTTTTTCAATTTTTTTTCCATAAGTATTTTTCAGTTCATTTTCGGTTCCTTTTCTATTTGGTGTTGCTTTCTTGCATTTTTATTTTTTAATTTTTACTTTCTTCAAAAGTGAAGACTCCAACTTTGCTCTGGCTTTTCTATTACTTTCATTCTTTCTTTCTTTTTCATTTATTTCCTTTTCTGTCTCTTTCTGTAGAGATTTTTCTACTTTCATGTTTCCCACATAAATTTCTGAAACAATAGCTAAGAGCTCCCCTTTGTTTATATCTTATATAATTTTAATTGTATTTGTATAATTTTATTATTATTATTATTATTTCTTTTGTTCCATTTCATTCTGTATTCCATTTATGGGACATAGCCTCATTCTGAGCCACTAGGATACTCTACTTGTTTTTTGTAGGCCTTTGGAGGATGTTATTGATTAGTCCCCCTGCACATTCTGATGATATTTTCTGTATTTGGTGGAGATGGGGTCTTGCTTTTACTCAGGCTGGTAAGGAGCTTTGGACCTTGAGAGGCCCGTACAACCCAACCCCCATGAGACCTGCAAATGTGTATGTGAGTCAAAGCAACCTGCTGAAAACCAGTATTATTCTCTCCTTTTCTCCTTCCAAACATTTTTTTTTTCCTTTATTCCCACCATTATTATTCTCTTTCTCTTCTTCCTTCTTGTTCTTTACTATTCTCTTCCTTTTGCCCCTATACAAAAAGGATACATCAAAACCTAAGCACAGAGACAAGGTAACTTAAAGAGGAGGAGGAAGTGAAAGGACAAAGGAGGGGAAGGGAGTGAACAAGAAGAACACACTCAAGAGGAGGCAACAATAATAAAATTCTGGCAACATGAAAACCCAGACTAGGTCGACCCCCTCCCCCAAAGGGATCAGTGGTAGCTATTATAGAGTATTCCACCTATAACGAATTTGTGGAATTGACAGAAAGATAATTTAAAGTAGGCATGGAAAAAACAATGAGAATTAAAAGGAAAGTGTAGAATAATTT
The DNA here is from genome assembly GCA_963574655.1 of Perodicticus potto. Classification (NCBI taxonomy): domain Eukaryota; kingdom Metazoa; phylum Chordata; class Mammalia; order Primates; family Lorisidae; genus Perodicticus; species Perodicticus potto. The sequence goes on along the minus strand of CAUYRH010175104.1, from coordinate 4,689 downwards.
AAAAACATCAAAAAACAGAGCCTAATAATAAACAAAAAGCATGAATAAATTAGAAAGGATAATTCTGAGCTTAAAGAAAAGAATGAGTCATCCAAGGAATTTGAAGATGCAATGGCATATTAGACCATGGAGATGAATCTCAAATCTAGAGGATAAGTCTCTCGAGCTAACCCAGGATGCTAGAGAGACAAAAGAGAAGAGAGAGAATGAAGAGCATTCACTCAAAGAATTATAGAACTTCACAGAGCATTGAAAAACAAAAGTCTCAAAAGAATGGAAGCCCTGAATGGAGGATATAATAAATGAAAATTTTCTAAGTATCACTTAAGATTCTGAAACACTCTGTTCAGATGGATATTGAAGCCTAGGTCATCTAAACATGAAGAGAGCATCTCTAAGACACATTGTAATGAACCTGTCACCATCTGATCTTTGAAAAGCCAAACAAAAGCATATACTGGAGGAAAGAATCTTCATTTAATAAATGATGCTCGGAGAACTGGATAACTATGTGAAAAAGACTCAAAGTGGACCTGCACCTTGCACCAGTTACAAAAATTAACTCAAGTTGGATACAAGATACAAAGAGAAGATATGAACTGAAATTGTCAAGAGCACTGCCTGTGTATTAACCATGGGGTCCTGGCCCGTGGCCAAAGTGGTGGCCTGGAGGGGTTGGCCAGCCTGAGCTTGGTCATGGACATCCTCACAATATCTACACTCCACATAAAGGATGCAGCATTTCAAGTCATAAATCCCTGGTCAGCATCCTCTTCTGTTCCTGCCATTCTTCATGCGGCTGTTGAGGGTGCTTCTGCAAACCTCCTCTTCACAAAGTGGGGATGGTGGGGCCTTGGCCTGCCTACACAGAGCAAGGGTCTAGAATTATCCTTAGTGAATAGTCAAGGGCCATACTGTGGCCCAAGAGTAACTTTTGCCCAGGAGGAGAGCAGCGCAATGGAGCTGATCAGCACCATGGAATCCATGGACTGCTATTGGGCGTCAAGGAGATGCATGAGACCACACATTCTGTGCTGGCCCTGAGCTTAGGGCCTGGCATAGAACAGGCCCCCTGCTTATGGTCCTACTTCCCTCCCTATTCATCCCTGATGGTGCCTGAAGAGGGCTACAATGTTATCCCTGTGGACCAAGAGAAACTAAGGGCCTGAAAGGAGGCCAAACTGCTGGTGTGGATACGGTTGGTACCTTAGCCAAAGTTCTACAGTTTCCTGGTGTGTGCAGGTCCCAAGGCCCTGCTCAATAGTGCTCATTTAAGTCCAGATCATACAGGGAGGCCAGGTCAGGATGCAAAACAGTTACATGGAGTGCCTTCATGTAACCTCCTATAGCACCTGGGGCCATAGGACTTCTGACTCAGGCCTGTCTCAATCTATAGCTCAGGTCAGGGCATCTACCTTCCTTTCCTTGGCCAGGCTGACTGTTTTCTGAGATGCAGAGCTGGCCCTGACACACTTCCTTTTGAGGGAGCACCACTGAAGAGATAGTCTGGTGACTAAAGGCTCTGAGACCAGGAGGAGCCATGCTGGTCACAGGGAGCATGTCCTGGCTGGGCCTAGGTCAACTAAAAATCAAAGTGAATTCTCACCTGGGCTCTGGAGGATGTATATGAGCACTTATGTCTGGAAAGGAATGATTTCTGTACACAGGTGAGAAGAGGGGATAAGGCATGAAATTCCTTGACTCCATAGGCTAGTACCTTTGTTTGATCACCATACACAGTCTGAAAGACAACCATCTGAGGCACTTGAACATGAAGATAGCTCTGCTATTCACTGCCTGCCTCTCCAGAAACCACTTAACCACAGAACAAGTTGGGGTTGATGTGCTCTTCAGCAGGCTATCCATGCTGACCACGTTGGAATCCCTTTTAGGAAGCACTGCACCAATTCCAAGGTCAAGGTCTTTGGTACCATGCAGGTTCTGGAAAACTTGGAGGTGAGTGGTATCCATGTGCATTAGTTAGAGGTAGAAGGAAGGGCCAGGAGTGAAGGGGAATATAAAATGGATATTGTGGCCCACCTCTTTGAAAAGTGATAATTGACAATTGGAGATTTTTATACAATGAAGTGTTCTTATCCTTTTCCTTTTTCAATGGATAGTTTCCATTCATCAGCTCCATGTAATTTTGTTTCTTAACATCATTTCTGCTAGTCTTAACCAAACAAAGTAAGAGTATGAGAGTAGCCCTGGAACACAGAGCCATGTGGTCAGGGAGCATGGGGAAGGTTCAGTGAATGGATTCAGGGCAGGAGTACTCTGCCATGGAGCAGGAAGATAACCCCTAATCTCTATGGGGACAAGTCCCAGGTCTCCAGGTCTCACACTTTCATTGGCTAGCTGAAGCATGAATGATCTAGAAGGTCTGGATGCAGGCAAGCCTGGGAGAAATTCAGGGGCAATAGGAATAAGGAAGTCATTGGCTTTTCTTCCTCTGTCTCATGTCTTTTTCCTGCAGACATGGCCTAATATTCTTCAGGGGATCCCAGGAGCAGGTACACTGTGAATGAAGGATGACAGCCGGACCTGCTGTGGTTGCGGAGGTGAGGTTTGCAACTGAGCTCTGGAATGCCCCATGGAGTGTTGGTTCTTGGTGATACTTCATATTGGTTTCACATTTTTTTTTAACAGAGCTAAATGAGAATTCTTTGTTGTTTCCTTATAGGCAGTGATTCCTGACCTTGCTGACTGCATGCTGTCCTTGAGTGGTGCTGGGTTTAATGACCTGCCTCAGGGGTGTGACTTGAGCAGAATTTCCCACCACATATGTCAGGTGAGGGAAGCCTAGCATGTTAGGCTGAAACAGGTGAGCTTCCAGGGAGAGACTGAATGGAGATGTGTGCCTCCCTATAAGCCTCTCAGCCACACTTGGTATTTCTACTGTCTGCAGTTTCCCTAGCCCTGACATCTCTCCCAGGTGAAATGTGGGTGGATTCCACACCATGCTGACCTTTGAGGAGGAGAAATGTTTCGGGATGCCCCAGTTCATGACATAAGAGTTTGTATCTTAATCCCTGGGACCAGTAGTAAAGACATTGGGTAGTTTCTGTGCCTGGGCCTCAGGAGGCCTCTCAAGCCCACCATACAGAGTAAAGTAATGTTTCACAAGTGTGTTCTGGGATTGTTCTGGAGTTCCCAGCATCAGGGGCTGACAGTCACATGGGAACCTTAGTTGTGAAACTCAGATGCTCCTGTCAGACCTGTTAAGGGGAGGCAGCCACCATCCACCTGGAGTCAATTACAGTCAGGCAGGACATGTCCAGGAAAAAGTCCAGATGTAGATTCTTTGTATGAAATGTCATGCCCTTAACATGTTGGAAACAGGTACTCACTGCTTGAAAGCACTTCCGATATTAGGTTGGGACTGCCAGCTACCCTATTTGCAATGTTTGAGGTCCTGTTCAGTCTTGGTGACTCAGAGCCAGGTCTTAACCATTTTTCTATTAGTGGTTCATATATCTATTTCTTTATCAGGTGCCCAATAATTTTGGCTTCTGTTTACCTGTTCTTTTGTGGGAAATTGCGAAATGACACCCAGGGGAGTACCCTGCAAGACTTCCCTAGGCAGTTGTATTCAGGACCTTAGCCAAGCATGGGGATCCTGGGGGAGGCTTCATGCTGAGCCTTGAAAAGCCAGTACTTATCTTCACCCCTACCCATCATTCTAATTCAGGATGAGCCGTGACAGAGACCCTGGAATCAGAATCATCAGTGTTCTTAATTTAAATCACTCCACTTGGTATGTAATCCTGTTTCATTGTGGTGTTTTTCCATTGAACAGTTTTATTGAGATAGAGTCAGTGTGCAAACAACTCACCCTTTTGAAGTGAACAACTGAGTGACATTTAGAATATTCACAGACATGTGATACCATCACCATAATCAATTTCATACCATTTTTGTTGCCCCATAAACAATGTTCACCCTCCCAACTGCACTCCATACCGCACAATAGGCAATATATTGCCTGTTTTTAGTTAAGATTTTCCTGTTTCTCTATTGATGTTTACTTTGTCTGCTATGCTTCTGACACAAAGGGAATGGTTTTGTTGCACAATTCAGTGAAATTTTGCAATGTTTTCATCAGTTCTGCTCATTAGGCCATCCTGACCTCTTCATCAGTGTGACTTTTTCTCTTCTCAGGAAAACATTTCATCCATTTCTACACTGCTGTTTTCTTCATGGCATTATTCCCACATATCCAAGGCCATTCTTAAAAATGAAGCTGGAGGCATCACTCTACCAGACTTCAAGTTATATTGAAAGTTCACAATGATCAGGAGACAGACCAAAATGATGGCCAAGATACTTCTTTGCTACTGGGCACGGTGAAATTAGGGAGAAAAGACTCCAGACACCTCTGCCCAGAAACATCCTTTGGGGGATGTAGTGAGGCAGTGGGAGTCTCCTGGACCCCAGGAGGAGGACAAAAGCAGTGGAGAAGTAGCAAGGGGTTCTGTTCGGTCTGAGGCCATGGCAGCTGCTGCAGCTGCTGCAGCTGTAGCAACAGCAATAGCAAGATTGCACATGGGGAACCTTCTCTGCAGGTTCTTTTCTTTTTTCACAAGTGATTGTGAACAGTGTCCAGAGTCAGGGACTTAGCCACAGGACTGGAAAAGAGCTTTCATTGTTCTGCTCTGGGCTGCACACAGCCATTGTGGGAAAACTCCC
>CAUYRH010175101.1:0-21288 GCA_963574655.1 Perodicticus potto | reverse complement strand
AACTAGGATCTATAGAGAACTCAAATTAATCCACATGAAAAAAGCCAACAATCCCATATATCAATGGGCAAGAGACATGAATAGAACCTTCTCTAAAGAAGACAGACGAATGGCTAACAAACATATGAAAAAATGCTCATTATCCCTAATTATTAGAGAAATGCACATCAAAACCACCCTGAGATACCAAGTAACCCCCGTGAGAATGGCCCACATCACAAAATCTCAAAACTGCAGATGCAGGCATGGATGTGGAGAGAAAGGAATTTAGGCTGTTTCCACATTTTGGCGATTGTAAACTTTTACACTTCTGGTCGGACTGCAAACTAATACAACCTTTTTGGAAGGAGGTATGGAGAACTCTCAAAGAACTAAAGCTAGACCTCCCATTGATTTTGCAATCCCATTACTGGGCATTTATCCAGAAGGAAAAAAATCCTTTTATCATAAGGACACTTGCACTTGACTGTTTATTGCAGCTCAATTTACAATCGCCAAAATGTGGAAACAGCCTAAATGCCCACCAACCCAGGAATGGATTAACAAGCTGTGGTATATGTACACTATGGGAATACTATTCAACCATTAAAAAAAATGGAGACTTTACAGCCTTTGTATTAACCTCGATGGAAGTGGAACACATTATTCTTAGTAAAGCATCACAAGAATGGAGAAGCATGAATCCCATGTACTCAATTTTGATATGAGGACAATTAATGACAATTAATGACATGGTGGAGGTTGGGGAAGGAGAGACCAGAGAGAGAAAGAATGAGGGAGGGGTGGGGAAAGGAAGAGCAGAGAGAGGGAAGGAGCGAGGGGGGTGGGGTCTTGGTGTGTGCCACACCTTTTGAGGGCAAAACACGATTGTAAGAGGGACTTTACCTAACAAATGCAATCAATGTAACCTGGTTTCTTGTACCCTAAATGAATCCCCAACAATAAAAAAAAGGGGGGGGGGAAGGATACTAGGGAGAATAACAGAGATTCAATTATCTTTTATAATTCTAACCTTACAGAAGTGTTTGGCAGAATAATATTTTAAACATTAAACAAAATAACTTAAAAATAAAAGAGTATGGAGCAGGATAAAAGTTTACAGAGTAACATATATCTGCCAGAGACAGCAAACAGATCCCATTACCATGGGAAGTAGGCAAAGAGACCTGGGTTATGGCCCCCGGTTCTGTTTTATATTGTCTAGTTTGGGCTTACCTTGTGATTCAGAGGTCACCTTGAAACTAGAGTCTGACTGCATATTCATACATCCTATAAGCCTCTCTGAGACCCAATTAGGGGTGTGGACCACAATGCAGATTTAAACTAATGACATAATAATTAGTATTAAGGCTCCTCTATGTCACCTTCCAAACACTATTGTACCTATTTCTAGGCCCATAAACTAGAGAGACTTCTATATCCTTTTGCAGTTGGCATAATAAGTTCTGACTGAGAGATTTACAGGATGATCCTTTCTCCCCAGGTGTGAGGAATCATTTGAGACAGAATTAAGGTGGGCGGCACAAAGATAGGGTTCTGGGTGGCACTGCCCTTGCTCCTCTTCCCCAGGAGCACTGGATTTCTATCTACCTAACAGTATACTAAAATAAGTATATAATATACAAAAGTACAAATGCAAGTATTAGCTCAATCTATTACCACCAATATGGTGAAGATTAAACACAAAGATGTACTGTGATTAAGTGTGGAAAATGCATTGATTTAGAGGAAGAATTTGAAAAATAGAGATGACAAATAAAAGGCGGCTAAAAGGGTAGCACAATAATTTGAAGATAATTTCATATGTGCATAATAAGGAAAAGGCCTCCAAGTGAGTAATAAGTCATCCTGTGAGGCCTAAGGCCTAAGGCTCCAGGATTTGTCCTGGATGGTCCCAGCTATGATATAATTTTAAAAATCTGATGATTGAGCATCATATTATAGGACCTCTGCATTTATGGATTAAACTTGATTGCAGTACCGCATGGCTTTATGTTACCTAGAAAATGCATTTTGCATTCTGCTATCTTCAAGTAGTTCAGCTCACATGTAGCCACTACTGTTGCTGCTTTCCTTTGCCCTATGGGCCAAAAGAAATTTGGAGAGCTGCCAGGGTCCTTTATCCATAACAACTTATTGCCACAGGGTTGCAGATCTTTTCATGTGTAAAAACTATTTGAAGTTTTCTGTCACTTCTTAGGTTTTAGTCTCAGAGGGATGAGGGTGGAGTTGGCTGTGGGGAGCTCTCTTTGTTACAAGGATGGGGAAAAAAGTAATTGCCAATAGGCAGAGAACAAAAAAAATCATATAATGTTCACTTTTAGTGACTCACAATATCTCAATCAAGTTGTATTCCAATTTCAACCTCAGAGAAGCTTGTGACATGTTTAACCTGTAGTCTGTAGCAGTCATGTCATTGAAAAAACAAATGACCTTTTAGGCTTTCCATAAACTTTTATTGACAAATGAAAGCATTCACTCTAATTTGATACAAAAAAAAAATGTTAAACTGTCCAATAATCCAATAAAATTAGTGTCCATCATAAATTTCTTTATCACTGAAAAATTAAATTTGGCACAAATACGAAAATAGGCCACAGAGCCCACAATACATCTATAATAGAACCTATTGTTTCCTTTATCAATGTTCCTTTCCCAGTAGTGGTTTTTTAAGATTTCAAAAAGTAATGTAGAGTTGTTCAAAGAGATCAGAAAGTGTTTTACTCTTCTTGTAAAAGTCATTTTCTATGATATAATAGCAGTAAATCAAAGTACAGTAAAGAAAAGTGGTTTTAAAAAACTCTATGACCAGAAATATGAAAATGTAGAGGAAATGGATCACTACCCAGAAGCATACTACCTTCTTAAACTCAAACAGAAAGAATTACAAATTTTGAATAGACCTGTATCAAGCACTGAAATTGCATCAACTATACAAAATCTTTCAAAAAAGAAAAGCCTTGAACCAGATTGTTTCACATCAGAAATCTACCAAACCTTCAAAGAGGAACTATATTGTGCAATCGATTCCAAACATAGAGAAGGAAGGAATTCTCCCCAACGCCTTCTACAAAGCAAACATCACTCTGATCTCCAAACTGGACCTAAAAAGAAACAAAACTACAGATCAATATCATTAATGAATATTGATGCAAAAATATTCAATAAGATCCTAGCAAGCAGAATACAGTGACACATTTAAAAAGTAATACATCATGATCAAGTAGGTTTTGTCCCATGGATATAAGGTTTGTTTGACATATGTAAATCCATAAATGTAATTCACCACATAAATAAAATCAAAAACAAAGACCTAATGATTCTCTCAACTGATGCAGAAAAAGGTTTTGACCATACCCAACTTCTAAGAAAACAGGCTTAGGTAGGACATTTGTTTAATGTTGACAGAGGCCATCTGCAAATCCACAGCCAATATCATACTGAATGAATTAAAACTCAGAGCATTTCTACTCAGATCTGGAACTAGACAAGGTTTCTATGGTCATCACTGCTATTCAACATAGTGCTAAAAGTCCTAATCATTGCAATCAAGCAAGAGGAGGAGATCAAGGGTATTCAAATGGGAACATTGGAGGTCACACTCATGCTCATCGCAGATGCCATGATTTTATAACTGGAAACCCAGGGACTCAACTACAAAGCACTTAGAAGTGATCAAGAAATATAGCAGCATCTCAGGATACAAAATCAATACCCACAAATCAGTAGCCTTCATATATGCCAAAAACAGTCAAGCTGAGAATGAAATCAAAGACTTAATAACTTTTACAGTAGTTCCTAAGAAGATGAAATACCTGGGAATACATTTAGCAAAGGATATGAAGGATCTCTATAAAAAGAGCTATGAAACCCTGAGAAAAGAAATAGAAGACATTAACAAATGGGAGATCATACCATGAGTGTGGGTGAGAAGAATCAACATTGTTAAAATGACCATACTACCCGAAGCAATCTACAGATTTAATGCATTCCCCATCAAAGCATTAATGTCATACTTTGAAGGATGTGAAAAAATAGTATGTGTCCCATATGAAACTGGAAAAAACCCTGAACAGCCAATAAAATTATTAGAAATAAAAACAAATTTGGATGCATCACATTACCAGACTTCAGATTATACTATAAGTCTATAGTGATCAAAACAGCATGGTACTGGCTCAAAAATAGAGATGTAGATTGATGGAATAAAATAGAGAATCTAGAGATGAACCCAGCCAAATACCATCCTTTGATCTTTGATAAGCCCAATAAAAGAATCCCTATTTAATGAATGGTGCTGAGAGAACTGGTTATCCACATGTAGAAGACTAAAAATGAACTCTACACCTCTTGCCAATGACAGAAATTGGTTCTTGCTGGATAAAAGATTTAAATTTAATACACAAAACACTAAAATTTCTAGAGAAGAGTGTGAGGAAAATGCTTGAAAATATTGGCCTGGGAAAAGATTTTATGAGAAAGACTTCCTTCCCCCTAGACAGTTGCAGCAATACCCAAAATAAATAAATGGAACTTGATCAAGCCTAAAAGCTTCTGCACAGCTAGGATGCCACAACCAAAGCAAACAGACAGCCTTTGGACTTGGACAGTGATAGAGTCAAATGTACTGACTGATAGAACTGACCTGCCCAGGTAGAACTGACACACCCAGGAAGAAATGAGTGCATGTCCCACCCAGGAAATAATGAATGTACCAGTCTCTGACACTTTGACTCTTTAAATCCCCATCAACCATAACCCATGTGTGGAATTTTTTTCTCATTTCACCTCACCTGCACCCAGGTGAAATAAAAACCATATTGCGCACACAGAACCAAGACTCCATTTTCCTTTCATTTAGCACCTTGGAAATCTTTCATCTTTGGGTCCTTAACCTCTCATATGGTGACATGACTTGGATGGGGAGAAGCTCCCTTGGGGGGTTTAAATATACCCTATCAGACCAACCAAAGGGACCCATGTTCTGATGAGACAAAGGAAAATAGGACACCCTCAGACCCTGCCTAAAATTCATCCATTTAATAGTGAGGTGAGCCTTTGTCTAGAACTCCTTTTCTGAACTTTTAAAACTTCCTTTCCCTCTTCCCATTTTAGGCCAAAAATTTTGATGATCCATGTCCCCTCTGGTTAGGGACTAACGCCCCCCAGGCCAGGCCCACTGGTCTAGTGCCCTCCTGTAGGCTGGACCACTCCCCATGGTCTGTGTCTCTTCTGGTCATGGACTAACCCCCAGCAAGCCAGGCTTGCCCATCCAGTGCCCTCTCGGTGGTCTGGATCACTTTTTCCTGATGACAGTCGCATGTAGAGACCAGGTCTTCTCTGGCTACAGCCTCTGCCATTTCATCCTTCCTTTTCCTCCTTGAAAGTTCTCTTTACATCTTCACTTTAATATCATTTATTTTCCACCTCCAGTATTCCATATGTGCACTGCTCAGTCACAGATTCCCCCTTCTTCACCTCCAAGCTGCCTTTTAACTAACCCTAAGCCTCTAATGCTCTATCTCATCCTTAAACCTAAATACCTCATCTTTTCTGTAATACTGCCTGGCTTATGTACCGAAAAGACAGTGGTTCTTCATGGCCTGAAAATGGCACATTTGACCTCTCGGTCCTCCCTAATCTCAATAATTACTGTCAGAAATTAGGCAAATGGTCAGAAATTCCCTACATCCAGGCTTTTCTCCTCCTCCAAAACATTCCTTCTCTGTGTTCATCTTGTGAACCCTCTCAGATTTTCCTTGAGTGGATTGAACCAGTTCCCCCCACCCATCCTATGAACCCTCTCAAATTTTTCTTGCACAGGTCAAAACACCCCTCCTCACTCATCCAAATTTCCATTGTCTCTTTTCCATCGTGCAGACAACCTCCTCCTTCTCCCCCTTCATAGCTCCTCCTCCCCCAACTTCATTTCTACCTGCAGAATTTCTACCCATAGATTTCCTACTGGCCGAATTCACCCCCTCACCCTCTCTCTCCACTGCCCAGACCCGCCCTCTGCCTCAAGTGGTAGAAAAAAAAGGGGTGGAACAAGGAGAGAAAAGAAACAAGGCCAAGGCCGACTATGAAAATTCCCCCAAAGCCCTCAGACCTCCCAGGGAAATCGCATTGATCTGGCCTTCAAGGTGTGGTAGCACCTCTCACAAATCCAGTTATTGGCTTCTTCCTTTAGACAAAACTCAGCTACTTCTTCTTCTTCTTCTTTTTTTTTTTTTTTTTTTTTTTGTCACTCTTGGTAGAGTACAATGGCGTCACAGCTTACAGCAACTTCAAACTCTTGAACTTAAGAAATTCTCTTGCCTCAGCCTCCCATATGGCTGGGACTACAGGTGCCTGCCACAATGCCCAGCTATTTTTTTGTTGTGGTTGTCATTGTTGTTGGGCAGGTCCAGGCTGGGTTCAAACCTGCCAGCCCTATTGTATGTGCTTGGCACCCTAGCCATTGAGCTACAGGCAGCAAGCCAAAACTCAGCTACTTCTTCAAACTTTGCAAGGCAATCTGAAAGAACAAAATCTCCCCGGACTGTGTTTTAAGTGCAGCAACCCAGGCTTTTAAACAGAGCAGTGCCCAAATCCAAACCTTCCCCCAAACCATGTCCAGCATATGAAGATCCTCACTGGAAGTCTAACTTCCCTGGTCTTTCTGAAGATCTGGTTTCACAGTCACTCCCAAGACCTAGTGAAAATTCCTGACTTCCTGAGCCTAGCTGCAAAAGACTGATGATCCCCAGAAAATCAGGATGCTCCCTGGATGCCATCCTGGAAACTAAACTCTGGATATTTTTATCAAAGGAAGGGAAGCCGATTTCTTTCCTAATAAACAAGGAAACAACTTTTTCCATGCTGCCACCTTATAAAGGGTCTCTAAAATGGGCAGAGATCTTGGTGATGGATATCGACAATAAATACTCCACCTTTGTGGTGCATTCTTTCTCACATTCACCCCTTGTTATCCCTTCATATGATATTCCCCACTAGGTGGAGGTGTCCCTGCAGGATTACTGGCAGCCCTGAAAATTCCTTCTGGCTTTTGCCTCTCACTGTCCATCTTCCTCCTTGGTTACAGTCTGTGATAGGGCCATTAATTATAATTTTTCTCCTTCTCAGTTGCAGACCAGTAATTCTCTGCCTCATTTCCCTGTTTATTAACCAGACAGTCACCTGAAAACAATTGCCCATATCCTCACCCTAAATGGATATCAACCAATTTAAACTGAAGAGAAAAAGAGTTTCCATAAACATCACCCCCTCTCCCCAATTCTTTAAGGTTTAAGGTCGGGATAGAGCATTAGAGGCTTGGGGTTAGTTAAAAGGCAGCTTGGAGGTGAAGAAGGGGAAATCTGTGACTGAGCAGTGCACATATGGAATACTGGAGGTAGAAAATAAATGATATTAAAGTGAAGATGTAAAAAGAACTTTCAAGGAGGAAAAGGAAGGATGAAATGGCAGAGGCTGCAGCCAGAGAAGACCTGGACTCTGCATGTGGCTGTCTCTTTACAGGTAGATCATGCAGCCCCTCATGCTACAGAAGGCACTCAAAGAAAAACCACACCCTGCCTCCTTATAATAGACTAAAAAGACTGAAATTATAGAGTCTAATGTACTGACCTGCTCAGATAGAACTGACCCACCCAAGTAGAACTGACATGCCCAGGTAGAACTGACTCACCCAGGAAGAATAGAGTGCACGTCCCACCCAGGAAATAGTGAATGTACCAATCCTTGCCCCTTTAAATCCCCATCCACCATATCCCACATGTGGAATTTCTTTCTGATTTCACTCCACCTACACCCAGGGAAAATAAAGACCATGTTACTCACACAGAACCAGGACTCCATTTTCCTTTCATTTTGTGCCTTGGAATAATCTTTCATCTTTGGGTCTTTGACTTCTCAGAGAGGATTATTTTATGTCATGAGTCTGACAAAGGGTTGATAATTAGAATCTACAGAGAACTCAAATTAATCAATAAGAAAAGAGCAAACAATCCCCCCATAAGAGGCAAGAGACTCAAACAGAAACTCCTCCAAAAATGACAGATGAATGACCAGCAGACATATGAAAAAATGCTCATTATCTTAATCATCAAAGAAATGTGAATCAAAACCACTCTGAGAAATCACCTAATTCCAACAAGATTAGCCCACATCACAAAGTCCCAAATCTGCAGATGCTGGCATGGATGTGGAGTGAAAGGAATCCTTCTACACCGCTGGTGAGATTACAAACTCATAAAACCTTTATGGAAAGAAGTATGGAGAATTCTTAAAGAACTAAACATTGACCTTCCAATTGGTCCTACAATATCATTACTAGGTATCTACCCAGAAGAACAAAAATCGTATTACCACAAAGATATGTGTATCAGAATGTTTATTGCAGCTCAAATCACAATTATCATGCCATGGAAGCAACCCAAATTCCATCAACACATGAATGGGTTAACAAACTGTGGCATATGATTACCATGGAATATATTTAGCCATAAGATTGAGAATTTACATCTTTTAGGTTTATCTGGATGGAAATGAAACACATTCTTCTTAGTAGAGTATCTCAAGAATAGAAAAAAAAAGTCTAATGTACTCAATACTGATATGAAACAAATATATAGATAATTACATACCCACATGAATGATAAGACACAAGTAAAGTCTAGCAAAGGAGAAAGGAGAGAAGGGGAGAAAAGGATGGCAGAAAGAGAGAGCAATTCCTGGGAGGTGGGAGGGTAATTGGAGGACTCTCACTTAATATGCACATTCAGCATGCCCCCAGGTGAAGAGCGCTTGTGCAACACGTTGCATTGGAAGTGTGAACAATGTAGCCCCAAAATTGGTACCATCATATTAATGTGAAATAAAAATAAATAAACAAATAAATAAAAGAAGAGTAGGTTTATTTAGTTGTGGCAGTAAAACTGCAGCTTTGAGAAAATATTTTCCAAATCCATCCATTATTTTCACTTTCTAAATTGCTTCACACTATAATAAGGTTACCAAACTTAATTTTATTATTAACTTAAAACAAATAAAGAAAAGTAGAATGGGAAGAACAGATTTTTTTTAATTGTTAAAATATTTCCAATGTTTAGTAAATCCTAAAACAGAAATAGCACTAGGGGAAGCTTTAGGAACATAGCAGTTTATAATTTCCAATCTCTTTTAAAATATATACAAAGTAAACAATATAAAAACTAGGATTAGCTGGTAAGCTATTTGTTGATTTAACAAATATTTATTGAATGCTATTGCACACAAGGCCCTGTTTCCAGGTGCGAAAAGACAAAAGTAAACATTGTAGATTGTTTCTTTGTTTGTTTATAGAAAAAAGTTTCTAGGTAAATAAGTTAATCACAGAATGGTATGCTAAATTTTCAATTTATAGCTAATGTTAATTAACTTTTTTTTTTTTTTTTTTTTTTTTTTTTTTTTTTTTTTTTTGAGACAGAGCCTCAAGCTGTCACCCTGGGTCGAGTGCCGTGGCATCACAGCTCACAACAACCTCCAATTCCTGGGCTCAAGCGAGTCTCTTGCCTCCGCCTCCCAAGTAGCTGGGACTACAGCCGCCTGCCACAACGCCTGGTCATTTTTGGGTTGTAGCCGTCATTGTTGTTTGGCGGGCCCAGGCTGGATTCGAACCCGCCAGCTCAGGTGTACATGGCTGGCGCCTTTGCCCATTGAGCCACAGGCGCCGAGCCGAATTAACTTCTTAAAATATTAAACTATGCAGGTCAAAATCATAGGAGTTCTCAAATATATGTACAATAGTGACTTGAAGTATGATCATTTCAAATTGACAATTAAGGAAACTGAGGTACAAACAGATTAAAAATATTATATACTAACAGGTGTATGAGTCACGTTCAAAACCTTCTCTGCCTCTCTAAAGCCCAGGCTCTTTCTCTTACATGTTTCTCAGACCTCTACCTTCCAAAATTAACATTTTCTTATAAATAGATTAGCTTGTAGTTAGATGCAGCAGCTGTCTCTGTGGTTGTTTTCAGGTTGAGGGCTTTGAAAATGTCCTGTAAAAAATTAAAACTGGTTAGTATTTTTCAGCAGCTGTTAGGATCTTAGGATTGTTTGTGTGCGATGTTTTGCTAAAAGAAATATCACAAATTGCAAGAAATTAAACATCTTTCTCTCATTCCTTACCACAAAAAATAACGCATATCTCATATGTGGATGTCAGAAAGAGAATGTGCTAAAATAGTAATAGTCTGTCCCACTAGATTGTTGAATGGGCAGCAGTCAATCGGCAGAGATCTCACAGACCACCAAGGCTTGTACAAAAGGTCTTTATTGGCAAGGGATGCTGCAGAGCAGCACTAAGGAGGAGAGAAAAGAGAGAGAGAGAGAGAAGAGAGAGAAAGAGAAATGAAAAGACAAGTGAACCTTATATAGGTTCAATTAGGGGAAGTCTCAGAATGGTGATGGGATGGTAGAATAGCGAATAAGGAGTTACTGCTCTGGTGGGAAGAGCTGTTATGGGCAGGAACTAGACAGGAAGGCAGCACCAAAAAGGAATGTATAAATGAGAAATTGCCAATCATGCAGTGTAAAAAAGGAGTCTGATGTGGACAGTGGGAAAAACCCTCTACCCAGAGAATAGAGGTGGGCGACAGGGAGGTAGGACCACTGAATTCTTTAAGAACTGAGACGCTCGCTCCTGTGTCTAATAGGAAGACACTCATCCTGCCTGCCACCATCAGGGTTACCCTTGGCTCTGCAGAGGTGATCTTTTTTGGGTGAGAGAAGCCAGGGTCCCATCAATCTTCAGAAAAGGCAAGCCCCAACAAGTCTGCTGTAGGTACCCCAGGTTGGCTGGGCCCATGTGCTCTCTGGGCCAAGGAGTAGTCCGCCTTCCAATGGCCCTTTCTTTTGCAGAGCGGGCATGGCCCTGGTGGGGGTCTAGGATTGGGGCAATGTTGTATCCAGTGGCCTTCTTCACCGCATTTGTAGTATGGTCCAAGTGGTTGGGTTATGAAGTGGCCTTTGGCCCCTGATGACTTAGGCAGGTTAGGAATGATGGCCTCAGTGACACTGTAATGCTTTGAGCTAGCATTTGATAATCTTGGGTTTGAGATTGTTTATTTTCCCTTTGGAAAACATCATCTTGTCCTATGTAAACCTTGAAGGCTGTGTCTAAGATCATGGCCTGGGGTGTTAGGAGTCCATGTTCCAAGCGCTTTAGCTTAAGTTTGATGTTGGGGTAATTTTGGCTAAAGAAATAAATCTATCTATTGTTTCAGGATCTAAGTTAGTATATTTAACAAAAGCCTTGGTAAGGCATTGGAGGAAAGCTGAAGGATTCTCAGACTTCTTTTGTATGACTTCCCGTAATTTATAATAATTGACAGCCTATTTGGTGGAAAGTTTAAGTCTGCAAAGAATTCAGGTAAGAAAAATGTCTCTACTTTTTCTTCCAGCATTATCATTATGATTCCAATTTGGCTGGGAGTTAGGGACTGCAGTGTCACCTGTAGGATGTTTATTGTTTGACATATGAAATGGATCTGCTGTCTCTTTCACCCTCTCCCATACTCGCTTGCGCTCGTCAGAGGTCAAGGTATTAGCTAAGATAACAAAAACATCATGCCAGGTAAGTTGATAGGACATAGTAATGACTTGAAACTCTTGAATAAAATGAGAAGGATTAGAAGTAAAGGAACCTAGTCTAACTTTAAGGTGTGTGAGTTTAGTCAGGGGGAAAGAAACGTAAACAGAAACTACACCATTGACTTCAGCTACCTCGTGGAGTGCGGCCAGGAAATGAGAAGGAGCTGAAGGTCCCTTTAATTCTGGAGATGGATGGGAGCAGGGGCAGGTGAGGGGACCAGAGGGAAGTGAACAGTAAGTAGTGGATGTAGTAGAATTAGTTTGCAATTTGTCTACATTGTTATATGCTAGCACTGTAGGACCATCGTATGGAGGAGCTGGAGGAAGAAAGGGGTAAAGAGTTCCGGAAGTATTTCTTGGAGCAGCTGGTGGTGGACTGAGAGATGACCTGGAAGAACTCTGAAGGCTAGTTGGAGGGAAGGAGTTAGGAGACAAGCTCAGATTGGTCGACAGGGAAGTAAGAGGGACAAAGGGTGGAGGCAAGTGTGTGGTTGAGGGAGGAGCCAAATGCGGCAGAGCCAGAACAAGAATTACTCTAGTTGCAGAAGCAGGGGCCGTATGCCTGCACGGCAGAGGTTCATTTACTGAGTCAAATAGGTCTAGTTCAGGGGTATAGAGAGTAGAAAGCCCTTTGTTATAAAAATTTTGGAATCACCCAAACATAAATTAGGCTTGGTTCTAAGATATGAGAAGCCCTGAACATAGGGGACCTTGCTCCATTTTCCAAGGTGCTCATAATAGTTATAGAAGTCTTGAATTAAAGAAAAATTAAATGAATCATAGCTTGGTCAGATACTTTGGTTGTCTAGTTTGTGAAGTGGTTAAATTTGAGTAGAGAGTTTAATTAATTTTTTTGGCTTTAAGTCTAATCCTAATTCTACTCAGTGGCATAATAAGCACCCCACAGGTGAGTTAGGTGGGATAGAATGGCCTGTACCCATGGTGATTTGTCGCAGGAATAAAGTGTGAGCAGAATCATGCGAGGAACAGGACAAAGGGTGGACATCTCCACTGCTTTGTTGCTGGCCGTGAAGACAAGAACAGAGTCTAGGACAGTCGTCACTGTACCCAGATCAGTGTCAGACCCTTGGGGCTGAGGAGAGCTTGGGACCCAGCCAGGAATTTTCGTGTGAGGCGTGGAAGCCCTGAGCTAGACAACACAAGGTCAATGGGAATAGGGAACTCAAGCCTCAGAAACGGGTGAATCACCAGGAATGTAAGCAACCTAGCCCATAATTAGGGAAAACTCCCTACCTTAGGGGTACTCAACAAGTCTGGATCAGGCCGGTGTTGAGTGCTGGTTAGAGCGCCTTGGCAGATGGACACAAGCCAATGCGCTGGTGAGTGCCGGGAGTGTGAGAAGAGTATAGGGAGCCCCCAGGAGCTAAAATCCCATGGAAGGGGTGGAAGCTACCTATGGGAGCTTTCCCTAATTAGATCCCGCTTCTGACACTAGATGAAAGGGAAATACTTGACCAGCAGAGCTCTCACAGACCACCAAGGCTGTACAAAAGGTCTTTATTGGCACGGGATGAGAGGAGGAGAGAAGGGGGAGAGAAAAGAGAAGAGAAAGATAGAGTAAAGAAAAGAGAGAGATGAAAAGACAAGTGCACCTTATATAGGTTCAGTTAGGGGAAGTCTCAGAATGGTGATGGGATGGTAGAATAGCCAGTAAAGAATTACTGCTCTGGGCGGTGCCTGTGGCTCAAAGGAGTAGGGCACCAGCCCCATATGCCGGAGGTGGTGGGTTCAAACCCAGCCCTGGCCAAAAACTGCAAAAAAAAAAAAGAATTACTGCTCTGGCAGGAAGAGCTGTTAGGGGCAGGCCATAAGTTTGAAATTTTCAGCGGGTAATTGGGACAGCGAGATGGGGTAAGTTTTGTGACTGGGAGATAAGGAGATGTTTAGTAGGCAACTCCCTGTTATTCAGAGGGCAACTAACTCCCTGTTCTTGGAAAGAAGCTGTAACTTTAAGAGTGAGACAGCTAGTCTTGGTCTGTTGAAAGCAGGAAGGTGCTTTTCTGGGGCAATTACCTAACAATTGCCATTTGTTCTCACAAAGAAGTTACTCCCACAACTAAACTGCATCATATATTGGAATGAAGGACTAATCACCTACCTGAGGGAAAACTAAAATTAGTTATGAGTGACCTAGATAACCTACTTTTTTGAATATTTGTAGATATCTGGCTTAATTATATACGTTGCATAAAGAGACAAAGTCTAATTGCTTTATTTCTCTTGATTATGTTCCTTATGAACCAGAGCTTATATAAATTAAAATAACTTTGCTATCAAATAGTATTAACACCAGTAGTTTTCACTGTAGATGGGCAGTGATGACTAAAACATAATTCTGATATCGTATTTAGTGTATGGAACATTGCAATATATTATAATAGCCATTATAACATAAAGAAACTTTATAATAAATGATATATAAAGCTAAATAAATTCAGTAATTCTACGTAATGGCCAACTTCAATACATATTCTAACTATCAATAGTCACAACTAGGTTAAAAATAAGTAGGTTAAAAAAAAGCGAAAAACAACCTACTCTAATATATATGCTATCACCTTCTTCCTGCTGCATTGTACAGGAAGTAGTTATAGAAAATGTGGTTAGAAAAATATCTGTTAAATAATGTGAAATGGTAATTAAAAATAGATGTAAATATAATAGCTTTTAATTCAGTCAGACTCCAATTCACTTTCTAATATTTTTGAAAAGGCCTAACTAGACATAGAGAATGTCTAGGTTGTATGGAAATTGAAGACAACATACACACGAGGAAAGCTTCATTTTAATTAAATTTGTTTTCTTAAACAGATAGAAAACATACTTTTCCATATTGATTTATTTGGTTTGCCTAGTCCAGGAATAATTGTATATCTACTAAACAGAAACAAGAGGGAAAGCAGTGCATTAATTTCATATATCTGTTTATTGTAGTCTTTAACTGTGTTACAAGACCTTTCAAATTTCAAATAGAGTGAGACAAATAAAACATGGGTGCTGGGTTCATTAGCATTTAATGAATAACAAATTAGCTTGCCTGGGCTAGTAATCTGAATTAGTCTTTCTCCTGAGTTTTCATTTGTGCTATCTTCTTTCATGCAAATTAAGGAACTACACAAACACAATTAGATGTGGCAGCTATTTCTGCAGCAAGTAACAGGAAATGTGCCTTACAAAACGAATTACAGATATATTTCTTCTCTTACCATCAGCAAACACTGCTGTTCTAGAAAAATTTAGACTTTTTTTTACTATCTCCTGTAAGTTAGAGGGTGAACTTAGTTATATTCCCCATTATATTCTTCCTCAAGAATAGCTATTTTCATGAAGTCTTGGGGGAGTAGCACCTTAGAGCATTTCTGCTGAATCCAAAGTTGTTCTCACCTGGAATCTACAGCTCCCACAAAACACAGCTCAGTAAGCACAACAGCATCATTCCCACTTGCCCACATGATTTGGCTTTATGTCCTCAGCAACAAAAGTTAGGTTCTTCAAACAATAATAAAATTTGTTTTTAGTTCTTTAGCAGTACCCTTTTCAGACATAAATAAAAAGCAACTGCATCATAGCACAACTGGCTCCAGGTGAAACTCCAAAGTAAGCAAAATCTGTCTATGCTGTTGTAATATTGTTCCATTTCTGCAAAAACACTCCAGGCACTAAATTTACTTTAGTTAAACATTAACTCATTTTGCATTTCTTAAATAATCTAATCCTTTACATACTCTATGAAATGAGATTAGCTAAATCAGAAATTTTAATTCAGAAAAATTATATGTCAACAAATTGCACAGCTAGTAAATGGTAGGACCAGTGCTGAAACACAGTCCTAATAACTCCAAAAGAAGCACTTTGTCTCTTTATCACATTGCCTGCCAGGAACCTTGGCTTTTCACAATCTCATAAATATGGTAATTTAGATTGTGGCTCACCTTCTAGGGTCCTGTTCTTTAACTAGGTCAATACTACTGGGCCTGCTTATATCTCTTCTTCTTTCAGCCTAAAATGACTGTGATAGCCATCACTATTAAGATCTTCATTGCTCTACTGTCATTGCTGATCTTTAAGCACCTAGTGGAAGTGAAGGGGAACCTGTGTGGAGCAGAGAAAAATGAGGAACTGGAAAATGACCCCTGGTGAGATGGGCCAACGGGCGGGCCACACAACATGTGTGATCAGCATGCCATAGTCCTTGGGAAGGGAAATGGAAAGCTTAAAATAACCTTACTCCTTAAACTTTACATGCCATGGAAATAGATGAGGGTTCAACTGGAAACTATGTATTCCTATATCGCATAGGTCAGGAAAAAATACTGTGTAGAATCCTTCCTTTGGATATAGAAAGAGCCAATTAAGAAAAGAGAATGTATGGGAAAATATATAATCTCCTAGACAGGATTTCCTGCAGCAACCCTCTTGGTATCCCCTCCACTGTGCTGGGGGTTTTACTTTCCTTTCTCTTCAATGAATTCTCTTGTTTTCACTTACTTGGGGTTCATGAATTCATTCTTCTATCTCGAGACCATAAACTCAGTGAGATAATTCTGATATCAGAAGGACATTACTTTAGTATCAAAGAGCATGGTTTCTGTGCTAAAGTAGTTTAGAGTCCTGTGGGACAATGGATACATGAAGAATCTCTGGAGAATGTTGACATAGGGTGTCCCCCATTCAGGGTTGGACAAGGATACTCTCCCCCCATACTCCTCATTTTCCAAGCCTAAGAAAACAGACTTCTTCTCTGCAGTCTGTACTCTCTGAACACAAGTGGAAGAGGAGACGGGCCGTTTTCTAGGATTTTATACAAGCTAGGACCCTTCTGGACTGAATCCCCTGCCACTTTTCCTGGAGCAGGAAAAATTGCATTCATTTGTTAGTACTCTCATTCAGTCACTAATCAAAGTTGGAGTCTCTTAAGTCCTGGCCAAGTGGAATTCCCCAAACAGTATAAAGGCCCTAGAAGAAAGATTCACGTGGGGATTTTCCACTTGAGTCTCTCCCCGCCACCCACCAGAGGCTCTGGTGGCTTTCCTTCCTTCCCTATTATTCTGGATCTAATAAAACTATCTTATCACTGATTTCTCTGGTCTATGGGTTTATTCTTCAAATCTCTGCGTCCAAAGACCTACTGCAGAAAGAAATTCTGGCAACAATGTGATTAGAGCCAAGGTAAAGATAGTGAGGAAGGCTGCATAAGAAGAACCTAATGCTTTCTGTAGAAACCTAATGCTTGCTGCAAATTCCCAGGAGAAAACAATCTTCCTCTGGTCATCTCTGCCTTCAATGCCAGGACTTTGTTCAGCATCTCAGTACCTCACAAGCTTTTCTTTGTCAATTCCAAACATGCAAAACTTAGCTCTTTTCTTTATATTACACATTAAAATAAAATGATCAAAATAAAATAAAAGTACCAGCCTAATTTTTAATGTGAAGAGTTGAAACGGGTTATTGATAAGATAGAAAAGATTCAACTCAAAACAAAATGAGCAACAAAAGTCAAATATTAATCAAATGCCCCAGTCTCTCTTCTCCTCTTCCTTTGTTTCTTATATTCTTCCAGTCCCCTTAGTTCCCTGTCTGTTCCACCAATTTAGAATCTAATAAATTAAGGGTGTGTGTGTGTGTCTGTTTTCAGGGAGGACGTTATGTTTTCCTAATGTAGAGGTGAAGGGAAGCTTATCCTTTCCCCCAGAAAGTTCATTGATTGATCAAGTCACAAGGCAGATTAATAAGAGAAATACTTCTTTACTAATACGATGTACATGGAGAGAATCACAAGAGTGATTAGCCAATATCCCAATGAAGTTCAGATATTTTTATTCAAACCTTTTAGAGGCAGGGTGGAAAATTGAGTATAGGCACAATAAATGGTTGTTAGGGAGCATGAATGTCATGTTTTGCCATATGTAATGTGCTCCTGTGTATGAAATACACTCACACTTTTTGCCCGAACTTGCAGGAAAATGCACCTCGAGAAGGTGGCTGGTTCTCAGCTAGCAGAGACACAGCTGGGGAGGGCTAATGCTCCCCTGGTAAACAGCACACCACCCTCCTGCAGCTGCTTATTCTGTGAAGACTGCCCCTTCCCTCTCTCCTGGGAGCCCTTCCCTCCTCACCCTGTCAGGGGCCGCAGCTAAGATGGCCACAACCATAGCCCTGGTGGAGTTGGGGGAAAGTAGGAGCTTCTGAGGATGCTTGGCCCCAGAGCAGCCAAGCAAGTCCCTGGGTTCTCATGGGGCTGCTGGACCCCTTCACATGACCAGGCCCTGGGGTTTATTTAGCCCTCAGGACACTTGCCCTTGCCCCATATGGCTGTGGTGGCCTTGCCAGCCCAATCATTGAGTCACCACTTGATTTTGGCAGAGGCCAATGCTCCTGGACTGAAACCCCACACGCCTGGTGGACTCAGGAGGCCACTGGGCTCTCCCACTCCCAAGCCTAACTCTTCAGGTATAAGGTGCATCCTTATTTTTCAGTCAAAAATTTTGGGGAAAAAAGTGCGCATTATACACGGCAAAATACAGTAGATGGAGGAAACAGATTGACTTGTAAATTAACCTGAGAGACAGGTGTAATGTTTAAAATGATTTGAGCCAGGTCTGCTTGCATTCTTGATCTTCTTCTCCTTTCCTATAATATGTTGCGATAACAGGGAGAGTAGAAGTCAACTGTCACCTTTGATCAGGTCAGTCCAGTTTATGCAGATAGAGGAAAAGCCTGGTCCAATGGCCTGTTAATTAAGAGCCTTCGTTCAAAATTTTCTTTATACTGAGTAGTTATGTTTGGGGATGAAATTTCCTGAGCTCTTTCACCAAACACAAGCTCTTTATCCCTAACAGAAATTGTGATGATAGTTCTTGAAGCTACATAGGTAAGGTGTCTCTTAAGGAAAAAAAATGAGAGAACCAGTAGCAAATGTATAGGTGACAATTATGAATGGCAGAAAAGGATTTAAGTGAGCTTATAAAGATTGGAGAATTTCACAGAATCCCAGGACAGAAAAGCTTTCAGGAAAGAAGAGTGAGTTAACAGTGTCAAATGCAAAGTACATGAAGAGCAAGAAGGAAAAGAGGCCATGGCCTTTGGCAATGCGACAATTATAGTTATTGCTAACTTCAGCAAGAACAGTTTCGATATCATATGTAATACTGATGAATTCTTATACAGGAATCATTCTAAGGTAAGCAATGCTCACAATGGGAAGGGTTCCCTTAGGCTAATAAAATGGAGCTTGGGCAAGTGTTTTAGTATTAAAAATCAATTATTATAGTGCTATTTTTAAAATCTGCAAGTGCATCTGTAGTTTTCACAAGATGAGTGCACACATACAATTTACTTCATCTAATGTAAAAAAAGAAATAATTTTATTCCTTCATACAATTCTAATATGTTATATTTTTAGGATTTAGAAAACCTTACCCATAATTGAAAACATAAAAAAGGTAGTAAAATTCCAATCATAAATACAAATGGAAACGGGGGCCTTTTACATATGTCAAGCAATGAGTCTTTAACATTATTCACAATAGAAACATACCATTTTTCATGTATTCCAATACCTCTTATTCTGAAGCATAATTGTGAATAATCCAGATACGTGAGTATCAGAGCCTTGGAAAAACTGACTAATCTATGTACACATAGCTAAATTTGATAGTTATTTTTATTGGAAATGTTGTCCCTTCAAATATAACAACTTACACAGTTTATTAAAATCCTTACTTAATTTCTTATTCCTTTTATGATTTCAGTAAGTTTATTTTTCTTGCTTTTATTTACCTAATTCAATCAAGTACCTAATTATCTTTCTTCTTCCTTCTTATATTGATTTCTATTTTGTTTTTTAGTTTCATTGCCAATTTC
Source organism: Perodicticus potto (assembly GCA_963574655.1). Classification (NCBI taxonomy): domain Eukaryota; kingdom Metazoa; phylum Chordata; class Mammalia; order Primates; family Lorisidae; genus Perodicticus; species Perodicticus potto. The sequence continues at coordinate 1,767 of CAUYRH010175101.1, read as the reverse complement.
CTTCTCTTTCCTAGTGCACATACTTTAATACATATCTCTTCCTTCATATTTACCTCTATGTCTATTCTTCTGTATTAGTTTTCTAGAGCTTCCAAAAAACAAAAAACAAATAACAAATAACACATACTGGGGTGATTCCAAAATTTATTTTTTTATAATTCTGGGGGATGAAGTCCAAGATTAAGGTGCTGGCTGGGTTGGTTTCTCCTGATCTCTCTCTTGTTGGCTTGCAGAGGGCTGCTGTCTTGTTGTGTCCTCAGTTGGACTTTTCTCCTGTTAGTGCAGCCTCGTGCCTCTTCTTTTCATAAGGTTGCACACCTTTGGGTTGAGACCTCACCCTACTCACCTCAGTTAGCCCCAATTACTTCCTTAAAATCCCTACCTCCAAATAAAGTCACATTGAGAGTTAGGGCTTCAACCTGTGCGTTTTGGCATACACAATTCAGTCCATAACATCCTTTGTAAGCTATCCATGACATTTTTGTATTACTTTTACATCTGCTACCTCTTAATCTTGCTGCTGAGAGTGAACTTTTGAAATGCTTTATTTATTTACATCTTTTTAACAGCTCAGTTTTGATAAAATGACTTAATACTTTTGTCTCAGGATATTATTATTTTATATAAGAATACCTTTTATTTCAAGAATATGTTGTAGCCTTCGAGTTTTCTAGGATCTATCTAATTACATATACATATATATGCCCACAAGGTTTGTTGCTTAATAATTTCCCTGTCACTTAAATGTTCATTTTCAAGGACTTTGTCTTTTGTTATTTGGTCAAATCTCAAGTACTTTCTTTGGTTGGTGTAGATTAACAGTACATTATGTACAATATTTTATCTCAGCAAATGTCTTTTATCCTAACGACAATAATAAAGGATGTAGGTTTGAAATTCTAACACTGATGTTATAGCCTCCAAGTCCTCTCTGGGTGTCATTCCACTGCATTCTCTTCTCGAGTGGGGCATACAACAAGCTCCATGATTATTTTTTGTTTCTTTTAATAGCTAACTTTATTTCTGTTCAAAACCTTATTTACAAAGTTTTTCTTGAAGTAAGTATATATATTTACATTTCCAATGGGCACTTTGAGGTATTTCCTTCTATTCGGCCCCAAAAATCACTTATTCAGGTCTCAGCAATAACTCTTTATTTTCTTTTAGAATAGCTCATCTTCTGGAAATTTATGAAAAGCTGTAAAACGTTTGAAATTTTTTAAAACCATGTGTTGATGTTGGTGTTTTTGTCAATGTGATTGGTCATATATTCATATCCTTAACTGCTCTTGCTGTTTTTCAAAATGTGATCTGTCAACTTCCTTTCTATTTACTTTGGGACCTTTTCTGATTGTTCTCATTATTATCTTCTAGTTGGCTAATGATTGCCTTTTTAGCATCAACTCATTGGGAACTAGTTTCAGTGGCTACTGCCCGAAAGGTGCATCAGTTCAGAGCACGGTGTGAGGCTCTGCTCCTGGGAAAGTACCATAGCTACCGGCAGTCCTGCCAGCACTCACAAAATCACCTAGAGAAAACCTCTTTGCTGGCTGCTCTCCAGCCACCTTCCCAGCTTCAGGAAGTGAGACAACCCAGGACTGTTTTTGGCAAATCCTCAACCCTTTTTGTTGCAGCCCATATAGCCTATGGCTAGGACTGAGAGTTATAAGAAATACCTGTATAGCTCAATAATGGAACACCTTGGTGGAAAGGGCATGGAGAGGGATTTAGCTCTCCTAACAAGCATGAGAGCTCGCGAGATGAGAG